>JASCZW010012007.1:0-29955 GCA_034211315.2 Aedes japonicus
TGGGTATGGATGTGGGTCGAGACATAACACGAATGAAGTCTCGACCCACATCCATACCCTCCCAAACCAAGATTTCTTCGACACCTTTGGGATGATAGAATGTTGCCACTCGCCCCAAATCTCCTTTTTTACTCCATCTATACCGCCAGCTGACGAGAGACTTCAGCTGGACGAAAAATAGGAAAAAATTCATTAAGGCGATTTGTCGATCATAAATATCGCCTTCCATACGCCCATCTTTGCAAGCGAGTCCGCTTTCATTGCCCGGAATTGAACAATGAGAAGGGACCCATACAAAGGTGATGATAAATAACGCGAAGATAAAGCACTCTAGAAGCCTGGGCTGTATTTTCGCGAGAAAATACGAGGAGAGTGCTTTTACCGGCTCATGAGCGAATAGTCCTCTATAGAACCGGAGACTATCCAGAAAAATGAAGTATTGATCCGGTGTCAACGAGGCAACAATTTCTAGCGTGAAATGTAATATGCCGCCAATTCAGCGACGAGGCACGGAACAAGGAGCTTGAAGTTTACGATTGGCGCTTGTTATAAATTGCCAGTCATTGCCGAAAACCTGCTGACTCCTCTATCAAAGATCCGTCAGTGAAGAACGATTTTAGTGGAATCAACTTGGCCAAACTTTGCAGCAAATATCACCGGAGCAACCATAGGACGATGATGCTCTGGGATTCCAAGAAGCTCCTGCTTCATGGATAAATCAAAATGAACCGAATCCATGTCCAGAAATCGGAGTAGCTGCACACGATTGGAAATGTCCGGCAGCAGGGTCGACATCTTCCAGGTGTCACGTAGCAAATGCGTACAAGGTCATGATGCGGGTTTGAGGACTCAGCTCCAGCAGCCCGGGTCTCGAAATTTCGACCACCGGGGATCTGCGGTAACTCCGCAACCTGAGTGAGCGGAGCCGTCGAGACAATTCGTAGGAACCGATCCGAGAGTGGTAAACATGCCAGCTCAGCACTCTCAAGACTCATGGCGCGAGTTCGAGTGCATGCAACCTAACGCGATTCGATAGATCCACCGACACTGGATTGCGCTGCCAGTCCAGCGACAGTGCGACCGAGCTTCGCTGAACTGACGCCGCGCGCTCACCGCACTCCAGGCATCCTGACAAAATCGTTGTCCGGCACACCGTTAGAAGATCTTGTGACGAGCTCCGCACCAGGTTCCGGTAATCGTGCAGAGAAACGTTCGACCCTGCCGCCAGGTTCTTTCGCTTCAGCATACTCAACATGGGATCTCCAGGTGCACTTTGAACTCGAACCGCAGACCCTCAAGATATTTAAAGGACGATAGACTGAGAGTTACGGCTTACGCTCCTAAAACGGAAGCTTCGGTTGTGCCGGCGTTAGCTGCTTCCTAGACGCGTCCAGCCATCTCGGCGCTCTTCCGTAGAGAATTGATACCTAGCCCTGGTTTCCCGGCAGACAAGTTCGTCCAAGCGTATCCCGGTAAGTGGTCTCCTTTTGCAGACCGACCCCATCGGGTCCCGCGAGCAGCCACTCACGCCACCATTCCGCAAACAGTCGTCTCAACGTACAGCTGTCACCTGGATGTCCGCTTCATTGCTCCTGGACGCAAAAATTATACGTCAGGGGCTAAGCAGCTGATCCCTGGGGAGATTCCGCGCAGTCAAATCAGCGAAGCTGGCAGAGGCCCCATGAAAGTCAAGAAAGCCCATCTGTTGCGTCTGACAGCAAATTGTACAAACGACTTATTTCAGCGAATGAAGGTGCCAGTGGCGTTTATCTTGAACAAAGTGCAACTTCAACAGATACTGAATCAAAAGCTCCCCTTTATGTCCAAGAATACAGAAGCCATTTGCTCTTTTTAGCAAAAGCTAACTGAATATCCGTGGAAAGCAACGCGAGACAGTCACTTCGTTCCCTTACCCCTACGGAAACCATATTGAGTATCTGAAAGCAGGTTGTTCGTCTCAACCCATTTGTCCAGACGGAAGAGGATCATTTTGCCAACAACTTTCGAATACAGGATAACATCGCGATGGGTCGATAGGAGTTGTGGTCGGACGCGGGCTTACCAGGTTTTTGAATGGCCAATAACTCTCACCCGTCTCCAATCATCTGGTGCAATGTTGAGTTCCAGAAACTGATTAAACAAGTTCCAAATGCGCCTCTTCGCGACGTCTGGGAGGTTCTTAAGCAAGTTGAACTTGATCCTATCAGCCTGAGCCGTATTGCCACACGAGAGGAGTGCGAGAGAGAACTCTACCATTGAAAAGGGTTGGCTAATCTCATCTATCGAATTCGTGTTTTCGCGAGGAATCATCTCGTGCCGGCACCGAATCTGGACACACCTTTCGCGCGAATTTGAGGATCCATCTGGTCCGAGTACTCTTCCGCTCTCGTTGTTCGTGGTTCGGTTACGCCAACCGCCGCGCCGTGTTCCACAGAGTACTCATCGACGTTTGGCGCGATAGCCTGTTCACGAGATGTTCGCCAGTAACCGCGTTTCTTGGCCTTGATGAGGCTCTTAAGTTCGACGCTCGAGAGCCGTGTATACTTCGAAGCGCTCAGTGTGTTCCACGTCTACGGAAAACTTTAAACGCGTCGGACTTTTTCGGTAAACCTCGGTGCATTGCTGATCCCACCATGGAGAAGGAGGTTTCCTGCGAAATGACGTCCTGGAACTGGTCGAGTTTGAGCTTGAAGCGCGCTGTCTCAAGATCAGGTTGGAGAGGAAGTTATATTCTTCCAGCGATGAAAGCCTTTCTACCGTCGTTACGGCTTCATCTACTGCTGTCCTAAACTTTGCTCCAATCGATGTGAGCGGGTAAGATCATACGTGACGCGTTGACAGACTTCGACGGATTGAACCCGGTGGCAGCCGAGAATTTGTATGGGTAAGTGATCACTACCGTGGGGATCTTGAATCACATTCCATGTGCAATCCAACGATAATGAATTCGAACAAAGTGTGAGGTCTAATCTACTGCCAATTGAGGATGTACCAGCCAAACGTGTTACTTCTCCATTGTTAAGAACTGTCATATTGAAGTTGTCACAGAGGTCATATATCAAAGAAGAACGGTTGTCATCGTACAGTTCTCCCCAGCCTGTACCGTGAGAGTTAAAATCTCCCATGACCAACCGCGGAGCAGGAAGAACCGAACAAATATCTGAGAGTTGTTTTCGGTTAATGGAGGCTCTTGGAGGAATATAAACGGAAGCAATGCAAAGGCTTTTATTTTTAATAACAGCCTGACATGCGACAACTTCAATACCTGGAATAGGAGGAAAATTCACTCTATAGAAGGAGTAGCACTTTTTGATCCCCAAAAGTACTCCCCCTCCACGCGAATCCTCACGATCAAGACGAATAATATTGAAATCGTGAATTGGAAGATTGATTTCGGAAGAGAGCCATGTTTCACAAAGAGCGAATGCATCACAACCGGTAGTGTGAGCTAAAAATATAAAAGATTCCAATTTAGGAATCAAACTTCGACAATTCCACTGTAGAACAGTGATCAAATCCCCGACCTCATTTGGAAAATTATCCATCGAAGGAAATGATAGCTGCAATGAGGGGCCACTTAATTGTCAATTGCTTCAAAAAAGTCTTCACTGTTGGAAGCTTTGACAATGCTTTTGAGAGGGTCAGAAATTTCGAGGTACTTGAAGATACCTTCAACAATGTCATCAAATGAGAACAGCCCACTAGAGGAGGGGCCTTCTGTTCTTAAAATTGGGGTTTCAGGGGTTTTGGATGTCCCCGGTAGAGATGGAAAGTCCTGGCTGTAGTTAGTACTACGAAAACCAGGTGGATTAGGATTTTCCTTTTTTCCACCTTTCCTTGAATTGGGCAAACTGGTTTTGGGCTCCGGTTCAGCAACTTTCCGTGGGCGAACGCGTCTTCGCTTTCGTGAAGCACCTCCCGGAAAACTGGCTGATGTTCCCTCTTCAACCAAATCAAAGTCAGACTCGTCATCTGACAGAGGAGCAAAGAGATTTGTATTGGCATCGGGTGATGGTGAGGCTTTTTTCACCATTTCGGCGAAAGATTGCCTTGAACGCTGTTTTAGTGAGCGTTCTAATTGTTCCCCGCGTTGCTTGTACGCCGGGCACGATGAGAGAGCATGAGGAGGAGTACCCTTACAGAAAGCGCATTTTGGTGTGCTGTCTGCGCAGGCGCCGTCCTCATGTTTCTCCCCGCAGTTGGAGCAGCGTGCCTTATTGCCGCAGTGGAGGTCGTATGTCCCATCTGCTGGCATTTTGGCAGATCATGTACCCGTGGTACAAACAAGCGCACAGGTGGTCGAAGTTTTCCCAACTCGACGTATTGAGGAGGGCTGAACCAGAGAAGGTCGCACGAAACGAGTCTGACGGTGTGAACTTTTTTCGCCCTTATTGGTCGATACTGTGCCCAGTTGGCGCCATCCAGTATCTTGACTGGAGACAGCGAGGGTTCTTAAACCGACCAACCCCTGCTTCATCAGTATCTCATGGGTCAGACTTGAATCGGTGACCACACCTTCAATTTCACATACTCGAGCTGGGATATACACCCGATACTCAAGGTTAAAAGCTGAGAGACAGCAATCTCATTAGCCTGCTTAAGGTTGGAAACGACGACCCGAAGTTTATTGGGCCTCACTTTGATTATCTCGGTCACGGCCGAGAATCGCTTCGTCAGATCATTGCTGATCTGATAAATGTTCAGAGGTTTCGTTTTGGGCTGAAAATAAACAGCCAGGACCAGCTGAATCAGCTGGGTAGGCTCGCGATCAGGGTAACCTTATGAGATACCTCATTATTCGGCGGCAAAGATAAATCATCTTCCAACGATTCATCCATGCTTCGCCCGTGGGAGCTTAAAGAGCTCAACCACAAACGCAAATAATAAAAATTATATACCTCGATTCAAAACTGAACACACAATACACAACACAATTACAATACAATTATACCAGAAGATGGAGATACACAAAAACTTATCTTATATGTATATTGATTTGCTGCTGCCGGGCGACGAATGTGTTGCTATTGCCGACCAACGATGTGTGGCCGCGTGAATCAGCCTAGGCGTGGAGCTCAGCGATGATGAAATTGAGTGACGATGATGATGACTCTGGTCGGTGGTGGTTGACAGAATGAACGATTGCACGCTGCACACGATGGACTGCTGGTGTGCGTGCAATATGTAGATGCGAGAATAATATGGCTATTAGATTGCAAATTGCAATTAATAGCGTCGTAGCACTGTTTGAATCACAACGCTCTCTTCTTCAGAAAAAAATTCGATGAGGACACTATCGAAAGAAAAAACTGAGCTGAACCATGAAACCACGCGCGAAAAACTTCGAAAGCAACGGGGCACGGACAGAACGAACTGCACAGTTCGCTAGCTCACTGGACAATGATGACATTACGAAGTTGTTCCAATTCTATCTGAAGCAAGCTTTATATGGAAGATTGCAAACATCGTTGTACGGCAAAAGCAAGATTGCAATAAAAAAATCGTTGTTTACGAGGGGAAATCTTACACGCCTGTTAAAATTAATTATTTTCATCTGTGTACTTTCAATCTTAACGCTATCGTTGGATCGTCCAATCCGACCACTATCCGGAAATACATGGAACGACACGATTTTATGAATGAAATATCTCCACCCGTATGCCTTCTTAACATGAGTATACGATGACTGTGCCGTGATTTCGCTGAGTGCCAAACCGAAAACCACTCAACCGCGTATTCGTGAGAGGGAAAAACGCACTTCGCATTCTCTCTCCATAGAATATCTCCCGCTCTGAACTGCGAGAGTAACTCATTCTCCACCATGCACGTTTCTGGCTGAAGCGCGCGCGAGCTGTTGGAGTATGAAAACAATAACGGTCGCCGCCCGGGGCCAGACCACGTGTGTGGCTTCATGCTGTCTGGTGGTCCGAGCAATACAACATCGATGCTATGCGATGATGGCACCCCGATGGACACGGACGGACAGATGGACGGATATCGATTGAAGAGTGCAGTACGCACATTTCAACGATCAAACAGACGGTGGACCCATTTGTGCGACTGGGCCTGTGATGCTTGTGTGGCGAATGTTCGTGGTAGGAAATAGTAAATAGAAATTGCAATTTGTATGTTAATCGAAGGGGATTTGGTTGGACGACGCGATCGATGACGGAGAGCCAGACCAGCACGGTCTGAATGTAGACTGATGATTTATGGCAAAGACTTGGGTTCATGGCGACATGTCTCATAGGATGGGCTTTCATGCTTTCAATTTGATTGTGCTCGAATGGATGGGTAGATGTGCACAATCGGATATCAAAATGCAGTGCGTTCTTGGTTAGGATTACCAGGAGAAGATTTCGTCATGGGCAGCTCACAAAGCTGAGCCAATTTGAAACTGAAAGTTGCTTCGGTAACCCTAACTCGAGTGTTGATTCGATTGACAGCCTGGCCGACGGACGATGAAATACCGAATTGATTCTGTTTTTTTATTTAGTACCCATTCTTCGTACAGCAGTACATAAATTTTACGATCATCAATGAGCCGAACGTGCGTCAGACTGCTAGGCACACCTTCAATTTCGCTCAAACACGGATGGCCTATGGTTTCGATTTTTGTGCGCCAGCCACGTTTTATCACGATTACCAATCTAAATTTGTTGATGTCGATTTAATCAATTTCTCCACAGCAGCCTTCAGATAGTTTTCTAAAGCCATCCGGCGAAAAGTTTCAATAATGCCAAAATACGAAAGATATATTGACCGTAATAAAAGGATTTATGTATATGATGCTCCCCAGGCTCAAGCTCAGAACCGGAATTCGCTCCCTCCCTGTTGGGATTCGGCTTCAATGCAACTTTCGACCTTTCCCCCCGGGCCAGGTCGTTTGGAGCGGAACACAAAGTCGCTCGTGCTTGTACATAAAACTTTTGTGTATCGTATCAGCTGCAACCTGCTGCCTGCATTCTCTCGACTGTGAAAAGTGTTGTTGCCCTTATTCATCTGCCTTCATGTGAAGATGCGGTTCGTCTATTTTTGCCGGTGAGGGATGTTTAGCAAGACCTGCTCACCGTCCACTGCTGTTAACTGTTCAATAGTTCATTTCGATTTCGATCGGCGCAGAGCTCTGCCGGTGAAAGGAAACCATACCTATCGGTCTGAATTCCAAACATCTCTTCATCATCGCATTCTACCTATTGAGAGACGGTGAACTTGAATGTTTGTATTTCATAAGAACGAACTCACCCAAATGACCGGGCGTTCCTTTTGGATCCAGCACTTTAATACGAAATATAACCAAAAGCTGGAAACAATGCAATGGGAGTAATGGTGAGTGGAAATGAAGATAATCCTAATGTGGCGCTCCTATTTTTTCCAGCTGAGCACTATGGAAGAAACTTTAGATCTCTAAATTGAATTTTTTTACTAGGTTTGAACATATTCGGACAAATTTAAAGAAGCAGTCTTTTTTTTCCTATTTTGATCATCACTGCTAACTGTTTTGTAACGAGATACACACATTTGTTTTAGACCAACTTCTCTACAGATAATTTATAACCAGACACATTTCCAGTTATCACCGCAAAACCCTACGTTTTTGGCCATGGTGAACGGTCATAATCCGGATTAGAGCAAGTTTATGCAGCTTCCCAGAATGGCCTCCACATAGGTTTTATCGGGAATCATTTCATGACTAGAGAATAGAAATGCATTCATTGCCTTTCTGAAGTACAAACTAGTGCAAACGTGTGAGCTCATGATGGAGGAGATCAGACTGTTGAACGGAAACTATTAGGAAAGCAAATGTCTTCCGGTTGTGCATGTCTAAAGTTAACAAAATCAATCAAAGCAAAATTGGAATCAAGCAGGGTACTATGAACTGAATCTGTGAGTTGTTCATGTAGGTCAATAGATGAATGGTGTTAATGCAAAAGAATGTACTGCCTCTGGTGTGAGGCTATAACAAGATGTCATCGTTAGATATACAGGGAAATTGTTTACTAAATGATTACTTAATTGAAGCTAGTACTTCAAACGTTAACTTTATGTTTGATGTTAAATTTAGGGTGCATGTCCCTCGATTCGACCTAATATACAGCGAACGATTACACTCTCTATTATAGCTCATAAAGTAGTCGCAATATTTAACTAGCTATTCACTTGCTTAGAAACGTTTAATAAGTCGTTTGGTAGTAAGTATCACGAAAAGTTACAGACCTCAGTTTATTACTTCAGAAACTTTCGAGGGTTTTGGATATATTGAAGGTCTATAAGCACCAAATTGGGTCTATTCATGGATGCAACTTCTTTGCATTTGATAGATTTGATATTGAATGTAGTCTTCGTACGGATTTTTTTACTGACCTTCTGACTTAAGACGCTCTATCAGACACAAAGTTTTCCAAAACAAACTACATTAAAACATTACTAACTAGCTGATCCCGGTGCGAACGTTGCTACGCCTGCAACTAAATGAATGAACATTACATTGAACTGGCGCTTTTTTAATGAGTTTTTTTTTTTTTTTGATTAATAAGGAGTTCAAACTTCTATCAGCACATTCTTCTTACCCAGACAATACACAGTTTGTGTCTAAGTTACCTGGATAATTCTCAGGATTGGTTGAAATTTGTGTTTGAATTCACCATAGAAACATTTCTTGCATTCAAAAAACCCCGCATACCATTTTTGATTCCATTTGCTTGATTAGTTCTCAAGCTATGCAGAAATTTGTGTTTCATTTGTATGCAAGCCGGAAGGGGAAGCGGTCTCAAACAATCATAAGAACCTTCCCCAGCCCCAAAAATACCTGCATACATATTTTCACTCCGATCGGTCAGACAGACAGTCAGACAGAAATACATTTTTATACAAATAAAAATCCTGTTTCCAATAACCCCCACATGCCAAATGTGATATCATTTACTTGAATAGTTCTCGAGTTATGCAGAAAATTGCG
Source organism: Aedes japonicus (assembly GCA_034211315.2). NCBI lineage: Eukaryota > Metazoa > Arthropoda > Insecta > Diptera > Culicidae > Aedes > Aedes japonicus. The sequence continues at coordinate 8,960 of JASCZW010012007.1, forward strand.
TTTCATTTCTATGGGACTCCCCTCATTAAGAGGGCAGAGTGGTCTTAAACCACCATAGAAATATGTCTCTCCTTTAAAAAATCCCACATGCCAAATTTGATTCCATTTGCTTTATTAGTTCTCGGAGTTATGCAGAAATTTGTGTTTCATTTGTATGAGAGCTCCCCTCCCCCCTTCAGAAAAGGGAGGGGTCTCAAATTAACATTGAAACAGTATTCATCTACAAAAACCTCCACATACCAGATTTGGTTCAATTTGCTTGATTATTTCTCGAGTTATACAGAATATTGTATTTCATTTGTTTAGGAGCCCCCCCCTTTCAGGGCGAAGAGGAATCTGAAACCATCATAGAAACCTTTCTTGCCCACAAAACCTCCACATGCCATATTTGGTTCCATTTGTTTGATTAGTTCTTGAGTTATGCAGAAAATAGTTTTTCATTTACATGGGAGCCCTCCTTTCTAAAGGCGGGAGGGGTGTCAAACTATAATAAGATCCTTTCCCGGACCCAAAAACCCCTGCATACAAATTTGCATAGTGGTAGGGATAGTTCTCATGTTTGGTTTAAATTTGTGTTTCGTATGTATGGTAGCCCCCCTTTTCAGAGTCAGGAGAGGTCTCAAATTACCACAAAAACATTTCTTGTCTTCAAAAACTCACCCATACCAATTTTGGTTCCATTTGTTGATTAGTTCTCGAGTTATGCAGGAATTTGTTTTTCATTTGCATGGGATCCCACCCTTTCTAGAAGCGGGAGGGCTCTCGAACTATCATGAGATGCTTTCCTAGACCCAAAAACCACTGAATACAAATTTGCAAAGCAGTAGGTATAGTTCTCATGTTTGGTTGAAATTTGTTTCATTTGTATGAGAGCCCCCTTTTAGAGGGAGGAGGGGCTTTGAACCACCATAAAAACATTTCATGCCTTAAAAAACTCGTCCATTCCAAATTTGGTTCCATTTGCTTGATTATTTCTCGAGTTATGCAGAAATGCAGAAATTTGGGTTCCATTTGTTTGAGAGCACTCCCTCCCTCCTTCCTCCTTATATGACGGAAGAGTCTCAAATCACCATAGAAACATTTCCCTCCTTCAAAAACTTCCACATGCGAAATTTGGTTCCATTTCTCTTATTAGTTCTCGAGTGATGCAAGGATTTGCATTTCATTTGAATAGGTTCCCCTCTTTCAGAAAGGGGAGGGGTCTCAAATCAACATAGAACAATTTTTTGTCTTCAAAAACCACCACATACTAAATTTGGTTCCATTTGCTTGATTAGTTCTCGAGTCTGGAATGTATGTCTTTGTATCGGAGCCTCCTCCCCCCTTTAGGAGAGGGAAGGGGTCTCAAACCACCATAGAAACATTTCTTGTCTTAAAAAACCACCACATTCTAAATTTCGTTCCGTTTGCTTGATTAGTTCCTGAGTTATGCAGAATATTGTGTTTTATTTGTATGGGAGCCCCCCCCTTTAATGACGGGGAGGGTTCTCAAGCTACCATAAAAACCTTTTTTGCCTTCTAAAACTCACACATGCTAAATTTGTTTTCTTTTGCTTGATTAGTTCTCGAGTTGTGTAGAATTTTGTGTTTCATTTGTATGGGAGCCCCCCTTTTCAGTGAAGGGAGGGGTCTCAAAGCATCATAAGATTATTCTCCGGCCCAAAAAATCTCTGTATACAAAATTTCACGCCAGTCGGTCCTTCCGCTCGCGAGTTAAATCGTGACAAAGGAAACCCCAACTCATTTTTATTATATAGACTAGCTGATCCCGGTGCGAGCGTTGCTACGCCTGCAACTAAATGAATGAACATTACATAGAACTGACGCTTTTTTTATTGATTTTTTTTTTTTGAGTAATAAGGAGTTCAAACTTCTATCAGAACATTCTTGTTACCCAGACAATACACATTTTTTGTTTAGTTTAGTAGTTTAGTTACCTGGATAATTCTCAGGATTGGTTGAAATTTGTGTTTGAATTCAACATAGAAACATTTCTTGCATTCAAAAAACCCCGCATACCATTTTTGATTCAATTTGCTTGATTAGTTCTCAAACTATGCAGAAATTTGTGTTTCATTTGTATGCAAGCTGGAAGGGGAAGTGGTCTCAAACAATCATAAGAACCCCCCAGCCCCAAAAATACCTGCATACATATTTTCACTTCGATCGGACAGTCAGACAGAAATCCATTTTAATATAAATAAAAATCCGGTTTCCAATAACCCCCACATGCCAAATGTGGTTTCATTTTACTTGAATAGTTCTCGAGTTATGCAGAAAATTGCGTTTCCTTTTATGAGAGCCCCCCCCCTTTCAGAGGGCAGAGTGGTCTTAAACCACCATAGGAATATGACTCTCCTTCAAAAAATTCCACATGCAGATTGGGCAAAAATTTATGGAGAGTGGGCCTGGAATGTACATCAATGAATGATTTCTCATTTGAAAGGTCTCATTGAGGCAAGAAAATGTTGGTATGGGGCCAAAATAATATAGCGTGGGAGAAAAAAGTTATTCCATGTATAAGATACGGATATAAGGTGTTTTTTGTTGTTTCCTACTATTACATACTTAACGAATCGACATTCAAAAACGGGATGCATGCATGTGTGTGTGTGTGTGTGTGTGTGTGTGTGTGTGTGTGTGTGTGTGTGTGTGTGTGTGTGTGTGTGTGTGTGTGGGTGAGTGTGTGTGGGTGTGTGTGTCCTGGCACAGCCCAGATTGTATTTGCGTTTGACATTCCTTTCAGGATTCCAAACTTACGTCCACCCAGTTTAATGAACGTCTATAACATATGTATTCTTCAAACCACTATGTAAAATCACCTAAGAAGTAGAAAGCAAATAAATCTCTGTTATTATTATTATGTATAGGAGCCTTCAAATCTTAGGCTGGTTCGCTACCGGGATTGATAATTTGGATATTTACTGGAAACTCACTCAAACATTGAATGATCATCAGATCTCATCGATGGTCAATAAATTCAGTTTTTTATTCCAAACATTTTCTAAGAATCCAACGTTGCCAGCATGTACATTTTCAGCATAAGTATTTCGGTTGGCTCTCACCCAGCAAGCATGATATAGATATTCCTCGTTTTAAAAAAAATCTATGAATTAAAGGTTCAACAATGCAACATATGGGGTTATTCTCCGATAGTCGATGTGTCTTTTGTTACTTGGTGAAGTAAGAAATGTCACGTCGTGGTCAAATGGCGCTCTGTACAAATCAATTTGAGAGTCACTCCCATTAGTGCGAGTCATTTGCAAAATAAAAACGAATCTTATGCTGATCTAAACTCATTTGGTGTGACTGCATTAGTAATGAAAACGGCAACACAAGGGTGTAATTCGGAGAAATCTCTAGTTATCATATGCCTTTTCCTTCGAAGTACCGCACAGTTACATAATAGGCAGAACATGTTTTCTGTATTGCAAGAGCAACGAATAGACTGACATAAAAAAATATTTCGTAGATACTTTACACAGACTATTTTGACTTACATGAAAAATGGACAAACTACGGCACAAAATATAGGTATAATGATGAGACTAACGAATTTCGGCAAACAAAATAAAGTTAACAATCAATCCTATGGAGCTTTGTTTAGATAGAATACACAACGCGAATTACAACTTATAAGGAGTATCTGAATTGTTATCGAATCAGCTAACAGAGATAATGATAATCTCCAAATGAGAGAGTAGAAAGTTATAGGAACTGCAAAGCACGTGGAACTCACGTGACACACGCACTCTGTGTGTTTTTTTTTCTGATTCATTCTATAAAATACACAGAGGGTTATATATTAGTAATGTCTGTTGAATACACACGCTTTATTCCTGTCCCATAAAGGATAGAGGTGCAAACAGGTTGGTGTCTAGTTTTAGTACAAAACAGTTTTTTGAACGAACGTAACGTAGAAATAAACCAGCAGCACACTCACTCTCTCTCTCTCTCTCTCTCACACACACACACACACACACACACACACACACACACACACAGTCACGCGCGCAGCCCATAATCGCTACGCGCATTAAACTCAACAAAAAATACCTCAAATTCGTATTTAATATACGCAATAACTTTTTTCCCCCACGATACATAATTTTGGCCCCATACTATTTTTTTCTTGTCTCAAAGAGACCTTTCAAATGAGGTATCAATCATTGCTGTACATTCCAGGCCCACTTTTGCCCAATCTCCTTTGACTCCATTTACTTTATTAGTTCTCGAGTTATGCAGACATTTGTGTTTCATTTGTTTGAGAGCCCCCCCCTCTTCAGAAGGCGGAAGAGTCTCAATGACCATAAAAACATTTCTCTCCTTCAAAAACCTCCATATGCCAAATTTGGTTCCATTTTCTCGATTAGTTCTCGAGTTATGCATAAATTTGTGTTTCATTTGTATGGGAACCCTCCCCCCCCTTAGAAAAGGGAGGGGTCTCAAATTAGCATTGAAACAGTATTCATCTACAAAAACCTCCACATGCCAGATTTGGTTCAATTTGCTTGATTAGTTCTCGAGTTATGCAGAATGTTGCATTTCATTTAGTATCGGAGCCCCCCTTTCAGAGGCGAAGAGGAATCTGAAACCATCATAGAAACTTTTCTTGCCTTTAAAACATCACACATGCTTGATGTGGTTTCTTTTGCTTGGGGTCTCAAACCACCGTAGAAACATTTCTTGCCTACAAAACCTCCACATGCCATATTTGGTTCCATTTGTTTGATTAGTTCTTGAGTTATGCAGAAAATAGTTTTTCATTTGCATGGGAGCCTCCATTTCTAAATGCGGGAGGGGTGTCGAACTATAATATGATCCTTTCCCGGACCCAAAAACCCCTGCATACAAATTTGCATAGTGGTAGGGATAGTTCTCATGTTTGGTTTAAATTTATGTTTCGTATGTACGGTAGCCCCCCTTTTCAGAGTGAGGAGGTGTCTTAAATTACCACAAAAACATTTTTTGCCTTTAAAAACTCACCCATACCAATTTTGGTTCCATTTGCTTGATTAGTTCTCGAGTTATGCAGGAATTTGTTTTTCATTTGCATGGGATCCCACCCTTTCTAGAAGCGGGAGGGCTCTCGAACTATCATAAGATGCTTCTCGACCCAAAAACCACTGAATACAAATTTGCAAGCAGTAGGTATAGTTCTCATGTTTGGTTGAAATTTGATTCATTTGTATGAGAGCTCCCTTTTTAGAGGGAGGAGGGGCTTTGAACCACCATAAAAACATTTCATGCCTTAAAAAACTCGTCCATTCCAAATTTGGTTCCATTTGCTTGATTAGTTCTCGAGTTATGCAGAAATTTGGGTTCCATTTGTTTGAGAGCACCCCCTCCCCCCTTCCTCCTCATATAATGGAAGAGTCTCAAATCACCATAGAAACATTTCCCTCCTTCAAAAACTTCCACATGCGAAATTTGGTTCCATTTCTCTTATTAGTTCTCGAGTTATGCAAGGATTTGCATTTTATTTGAATAGGTTCCCCCCCTTTCGGAAAGGGGAGGGGTCTCAAATCAACATAGAACAATGTTTTGTCTTCAAAAATCACCACATACTATATTTGGATTTGGTTCCATTGGCTTGATTAGTTCTCGAGTCATGCAGAATAGTGTATTTCATTTGTATCGGAGCCCCCCCCCCTCCCCCGTTATGATGGGAAGGGGTCTCAAACCAACATAGTAAAATACCACCACATGCTAAATTTCGGTCCGTTCGCTTGATTAGTTCCCGAGTTATGCAGAAAATTGTGTTTTATTTGTATGGGAGCCCCCCTTTTTATGACGGGGAGGGTTCTCAAGATACCATAAAAACCTTTTTTGCTTTCAAAAACTCACACATGCTCAATTTGGTTTCTTTTGCTTGATTAGTTCTCGAGTTGTGTAGAAATTTGTGTTTCATTTGTATGGGAGCCCCTCTTTCCAGTAAAGGGGTCTCAAACTATCATAAGATTATTCTCCGGCCCCGACAATCCCTGCATATGCAAAATTTCACGCCGATCGGTCCCTTCCGCTCGCGAGTTAAATCGTGACAAAGGAAACCCCAACTCATTTTTATTATATAGATTGTGTTTTTATGGCGTAAAGTAATTAAATTTTAATATTCTTGATTGAGAAATATCCTCCCATCATCGTGGGATTGCAGTAGTGGACATAAATTTCTGCTAGAACATAAGATGCGGAGAGAAAGTATCGATAGGTCCGATAGCGTTTGCATTGGCGTAACTACTGGGAGTGCCTAAGGCCAGGCCCCTCCAGAATACTACAGCACCACCCCCTTCCCCCAGGATTTTCCCTAATATATTTCTAATTTGAAAATGCAACACTATACATAATCTCTACAGAATTGTTTGTTTTTCCCAGTGCATGTTGTTTTTGAACGTTGCTCCCCTTTAGAAATAGTTTGAATGAGTAACTATTTCTGAAAAAGTAAAGTGCGTATACCCTCTTCCCCATACTTTTTATTAACCCCACTGTACCGAATACGATGTAAAGTTTGAATATCGACCATAGTTAACTACAACTAGATCCATGAGATTTCAGATGTATTAACATTATATCCACTTCGCTCGAGAGTTTGCTTTATTTATTTATTTTTGTGTTCAATCACTATCGATATGATAAGTTGATCTAAACCTTAATGGTTAAACGTAATTTATAGCTCAATAAATTATTGAGTTTGGATGATAAATAAATTCATTCTCCGCATATCATAACTAGATATTATCTAGACAAGTTGGGCAAGACACCATCACTATAGGTGAACAAAATGTTCAAAGAAGCAATTAAGTTTTAGTACGTTCATATTCAGCGTGTCATACGTATATATGTATATCTTGATATCAGCAACTATACTATCTAGTTTCTCACTGGAAATAATGATATTTTATATCAAGATAATCCATATCGCGTAATATAAGCTGTAGTGTGACCGTACTATTAGAGATTTGAGAGTCATACAATATAATTTACTAGGCAAGTAATGTGCTCGGGTTCATCTAAAGGTTTAGTTTTCATTTCAACGATCCTAACTGTATAAAGTTGTATGTAACATATGTAAGACCCCTCCTTAGGTACTCCAGCTTAGCTTGGGATCCATATCAGAATACACATAAAGACCGTATTGAATCAGTGCAGAAACAGTTTTTTATTGTATGCTTTGCGTACTTTTTTCGGTTAACTTCTTATAAAAATCGATGTATGTTCATTAAAATAGGTGTTCTTGAAAAACGATGTAATTTTGCTATTCTATCATTTATAGACGATGTTATTGGGCAAAGAGTAAATAACGCAGAAATTTAAGAGAAGTTCGACTTCTACGCTCTCACCCGTTACTTAAGAAGCAGTAATTAACTCTACATAAATAATCAAGGAACTAGCTATGCCCAGAATGGACCCATAAAAGAGATGATGTACTGCTATAACAAATACTGCACCACAATTGAGCTAACAATGAAAAGAAATCAACAAAAATTAGTATTTTTCTCACAATATCTGTGAGAATAGAATTAAAACGACAAATAAAGGGCGAACACGAAATTATTGCGACACCGAAAATGTCATGCCGATTTTTTTATAATGTTTAGAATCAAACCAAAATTTTAGGGTACTTTTATACATATATTTACTTCCAAAAATCAGAAGAAAAGTTAATCGAAGGAGCTTGAGGTAAATTGAACGCATTTTCGCTTGATGCCTCCATCAAAGTCTTTACAGTGTCATCCGGTACCAGTTTCTCAGTTTTTTTTCCATTTTCTAACATGTCCTTCTCGTCTTTGATTTCTTGTTTCTTCCTGAAGTTCCCGCTTCACCATTGCCCAGTACTGCCCCACCGGGCGCAGCTCCGGACAGTTTGGCGATCTGATGTCCTTTGAACAAACTGGACAGAGTTGGCCTGCATACCACCCAGACACTTTTAGAATAGTGGCATGATGCCAAATCTGGCCAAAATAGCGGAGCTTCGTCGTGCTGCTGCAAGAACGCAAAAAGCGCCTCGAGGCACTCAGATTTGTAGATCTCGGCCATTTATCGTGCCCTTTGTCACGAAAGGCTCACTCCTCAGTCCCCAAGAGCAGATGGCCTGCCAAATGAGATATGTGGAGGCGAACTTCACATTTTCTTCTCTTAAATTTGTCGTCCACATAGAACTTGCTCTTGCCGGTGGAACACCTAACCCCGGAATTTGCTTAAAATCGGCTTTCTATATACGTTTCGTCGTCCATCACACAGCAGCCATATTTTTAACTATAAATTAGAAGAAAATTAGTAATATCCATTTAATTCAACTACCTTGCTTATCTTCGATAGATACGCTATTTCTGCCCTACAATGTGCAGACTTCTTCAGTGTCTCGTACTAATAACTCGACTCGACTATTGCAGTTCTGTTCCAAAATACAACATGGAATTATCATACTTATTTGGAATATAACAGCAATCTTCAGATTTTTTCTCATTTGAGGCAACTGTTAGGCAAACTGTAATGAAGTTTCATGTTTTATTTGTAAATAAAATACTAACTCTGATGCAACAACGAATGTTATTTGTGCTTGTTTAGAGCCTAATTTGCAAACTTATATATATAAATATATTTTGAGTACATGTTTCATGTGTTACCAGAGCCTGTATTTCATAGCATTTCGAAATGCAAATACAATCCATTGCCATGTGTATTTTATGTTATAATTAATGTTTCAGATCAGCCCCGGGGCATTGATAACCAACTTATTAAACTAATACTATAGCTGCAGTTTGAAAATCCTAGGGGTGGTGAACCAGATTCCGGATGATCTGGTGATCCGATGTCAAGCAGCGTGCCCTGTACCGATTGATAGACTCACTAAAGCGATCGTCGAGCACTTTTATCTTGGCCAGACGGTGGACCTCAGATGTTCTTGTCCTCGGAGGGGTGTTCAGGATCATCCTGAGGAACTTATTTTGAACACGCTGAAGCTTCAGATGATGTGTTTTTGCACAACTCTCCCAGATTGGCATGCCGTACTCGATGACTGGAAGTATGATTTGCTTGTAGACAGCAAGCTTGTTTTTCAGGGAAAATGTAGACCTTCTGTTGATCAAGGGGTACAGTAGCTTCAACAGAACGTTAGGACGACTGCGGTATCATCGGCGAACAACGACAGAGATCCATTTTCAGGGGAGCGTATGTCTGAGGTTGAATAGGTTGAACAGCGGAAGTGGATCTAGGGAGTACTTCCCTGTGGAACAACCGGCGGAAATCTCCTGTGCGTTCGGAAACTGCACCATGCAGCGAAACACGGAATGTCCTGTCCGACAGATAATTTTTAATTATCTTCACTAGATAGATGGGAAGATTGTATCGATGCAGCTTGTACACCAAGCCATCATGCCACACGTTATCAAAGACCTTCTCGATGTCGAGAAGTGCCATGGCAGATGATTTTGAAACAGACTTGTTCCGTCTGAGGATGTTATTGACTCGGTTAAGTTGGTGAATTGTCGACCGACCACGTCGGAAACCAAATTGTTCGTCGAGCAAGATGTTCAGCTGGGTGGATCGCTTTTTCAAACAGCTTGGATAATCCTGAGAGAAGGCTGATGGGCCTTTAGCTCTTGAAACATGAAGGTTCTTTCCCAGGTTTCGGGATGGGAATGACTTTGGCTGACTTCCAACACGAGGGGAAGTAGCCAAGTCGGAGGCATTGGTTGAAAACCATCGCCAGATGGTTATAGAACTGGGGGCTCAATTGCTTGAGCTCAAAGTTCATGATGTTATCGAAACCTAGGGACTTCATGTTCTTTGAGCTCCTGATAAAAGTCAACAATTCATCAGCTGAGATCTCCAACTCCTCTGTGAAATCGTTGGGGCTTAGATGGATGTTAGTAATAAGCGCGCTAACGGCAGCTTCGTGTGGACTGACGATGTTTTGTCCGAGATTATGGGAGCTGACGAAGTGTTGACTTATTTCAGCAGCCTTCTCTGCAGGAGTTATCAATCGATCCTTAGAGCCATTGCTGTCTAATGGGATCAACGGTGGAATGGGCCTTGGCTTAGTTTTTAAAATTTTGGTCAACTTCCAGAACGGCTTTGCACAATCAGGAAGAGAGCGGATCTTGTCGGCGAAATTGTTATTCTTAAGGTCCACCATTCTTCAATCATTTTTGTCACTCGATTGCAGTGACTTTTTAGCGTTGGCAAACCAGTTCGCTGGTATTGCCTTCGAATGGCGTTGCGCAATTGAATAAGTTCTTTAGTGGGTCTATCAATGGGTACAGAGTTGCTCACCTGATCTATCACCGGTACATGTTGCTCCGGGGCCTGGGAGATCGCTTGCTCGATGCTCTGCAGCTGCCGTTCGATGTCATCAACCGAATCAAGGCGCATGTCAAAATCGATGTTGTCGTCGACGTGTTGTCGGAACCTCTCCCATCTGGCACGATGGTAGTTCCGTCTGGTGATCCGATGCCGGTTAACCGCGGAACCAACTTCGGCCACCACCGGATAGTGGTCCGAGCTGAGCTCCTGGTGTACAACCGGCTGGGCGATGCTGTTCCCCATGCTGGTGAAGAAGATGTCGATATTCGAATGGACCCCGGATCTACTCAACCGGGTGGGAGTATCTGGGCCCAGGACGGTGTAATGGCCCTCTTCAAGGTCTTCCTGCAGGATTATTCCGTTCCTGTTCCGCCGGGTGTTCTCCCAGGTTTCGTGTTTCGCATTCATGTCGCCGGCGATGATGAACTGTCCCTGACTCCGGAGTTAGCTTACGGATGTCGTTTCGTAGGGCCGTTGTTGTTCCGTTGTTGTTACTGGCTTGCTTGGGACAATAGGCCGCGATGATGGTGATTGGGTCGACGGCAGTTTCGACTTCGACTCCGATGGCTTCGATAGTCTGCAGCTGAAAGCTCGGAAGCAGATGGCAGTTGATGTTGTAGCGCAGGGCAATCGCAACTCCTCCTCCACTAGGGCCGCTACGATCCAGTCGCACAATCCGGTATCCAGGGATGAATATGCTGATTTCCGGTTTGAGGTGTGTCTCGGTGACGATGGCGATGTCGATGGCCTTCCTGTTAAGGAAGTCACCGAGCTCTACTGTTTTGTTCCGGATGGAACAAGCATTCCAATTTAGGATGTTTATGGTGTGTTTACGGTCCATACTTAGTAATGAACGTCATCGTCACGGATGTGGCGGCTTTGAGCTGTTCCTCCTTGGAGCGGCAGGAACGTAGTTGGCGATAGAGCTCTTGCACGAACTCCACCATTTGCTCCGAGTTGTAGAGCTGTTCATCGACGGGTGGTTGCGTGAAGGTACTGCGACTCGCATTGCCCCATCCTGGAGGAGGAGTCGGGTTGGGGGCGGCGGCGGCTGCCGCGAAACGATGATGGACGGAAGCTGATGGGCGGTTTGCTTGGCGGTGATTCAATGGGATCGGCGGTAGGTTTGGCACCTGATACCGAAGCGACGGGAAATTCTCCTCGTTCATCGGAGGTGGTGGAGGGCGTTGAGCAGGCCGAGACTTGGTAGATGACTTCTTGCGGATCGCCAAAAATTCAGCACGTTTGGAGCAGGTACGATTGCTGCTTTCATGGTTTGCACCACAATTTGCGCACTTCAGTACCGCACCTTCTTCCATCGGGGCACAATCGTTGGTACTGTGGGCTCCGGCACACTTGCCACATCGCGGCTTCATATGGCAGTTGCGAGTTCCATGGCCGAACGCAAGAGCAGTTGCCACATTGCGTCACGTCGTGCTGTCGTGGACGATACCGGTCCCACTCGACGATGATGTCGAAAAGGGCTCCGTGTTTTCATTAGTTCCGCCATCGTGACGGAACCCTTCTCAATCGTGGATCAGATAGAGTTGGTCCCGGTAGTTTCCATGTTGTTGGCGCCCGATGGGAAACACCTTTCGAGGTTTCAGTGCCACCGCTTGCAGCTCGGCGAAGATTGACTCCGGTGTGAGTTCTGGAAGGCCACGCAGAATCACCTTCATTGGCTTGCTTCCGGGCGCGTCGTGAGTGTAGAACTCATGTTTCTTCGCGACTAGGTGAGCGCCGACAGCACGGTAGTTAGCCTCCGTCGAGCACATCACCTTAATTCCATTACTGCACAGCTTGTACAGCGGATGGATTTTGATAGCTGCAAGCTCGGTCCTGAGTGCAGCAATGTCCTTTGACGTTGTAAAGAGCGGGGGAACCTTCACCTTCTTCGGCACCTCCTGGATCGGAAGCACGGCAAATTGATGGCTCGCTAGTAGACGAGCGTTGCGATCCACTGGATCGGCGTCATCGTGGCGCAGCCGCTTGGAGCTGCCCGGTTGCGGTAATGTTTCGGGAGCGGATGTCACCGTTGGTCGATTTTTTCGACCCATTGCCACAGCAATAGGTCGAGCGGGAAATGTTTCCGAGCTTTGAAGCACTTTTTTCTGCTTTGCCACCACCAAAAGATGAGCAAGCGCAGGCGATAGGTCGCGAACCGAACACGCAATCGCGAGAAAGCGGGCGAGGTGGAAAAACGGGAGAAAAAACTTTTACTGCGAGGGAGCGAAAAACACGACCGATCGTGTCGCTTGGTAAAACTGGAATGAGAAATTTGTGAAGATGTGCCTCTTTTATATCGATCACTGCTGCATACGAGACTTTCCTTGCTCACATTTGAAATCTGTGATAGGAAAATACTGTGCATTTAGTAAATTTAGCCTACAAAATGGAATCTTAAGACATCACCTCTTATTTGCAGTATTTTCAATAGTTTACAATAAATCAAGGATACTTTTTGATAGTTGAATTTATACAAATGAAAACTTTCAATCGATTTGTGTAGATTTAATTTTAATTTGTAACGATGTATTTAATTTGTAACGATATTTCGTGACGGTCGCAATTTTCATATTTTCATTTGACAACCTACTCTTGCCGTAAGACGTAGTCCACGTTAAAGACACCAGGTCAATGAGAACGATCACGACCTCAGTTCGAGATGTGGCCAAAAAGTTGCGTGTGAGTAGGACTTTCGTGCAGAATACCAAAACTCGGGCTGAACTACGTACGTTTGAGGTTCAGAAGTCCCAAAACCAAGACGAGAAATAGAATACGGTCGCAAAAATCCATGCCTGGGCGTTTCCCTTGATTTTCAGTCTTTTTGAATAATGGAAACAGATAATTTTCTATGTTCCGACATTTCGGCTTGTTATATTTCGCCTTCTTCTAGGGATTATAGATTTCTGTTTTTGTCATATGATGTTCTGTTATTACATTTAAACGTCTAGTAATTCTATTTAACATCACCTATTTTAACAATTTGTACACTGTACCTATATGTCTAGCAGACTTTGAATTAGTTTTTTAATGATCACAATCTATCTAACTATCTATTTATATAAAAATCGGTTTCTGTCTGTCTCTCTGTCTGACCCTTATAGGCTCGGAAACTACTTCACCGATCGGCGTGAAAACTTGTATGCAAAGGTTTCTGATCCCGAAAAAGGTTGAAATGATGGTTTAATCCACTCCTCCCTTTGGGAGGCGCCCAAACAAATAAAATCAAATTTATGCCTAACTCTAAAACTAATCAAGCAAACGGAACTAAATGTGGCATGTGAAGGTTTTTATAAGCAAGAAATATTTCAATGAGAGCTTGATATCCCTCTCCTCTGAAGAAGGGTGGGCTCTCATACAAATGAAACACACATTTCTGCATAACCCGAGAACTTATCAATCAATTGAAACCAGATTTGGCGTGTGGGGATTGGCCGTGAAGTAAAATAATTTCTATATATTTAGAAATGAATTTCTGTCTGTCTAACCCTTATACCTTTGGGAAAGTGCTGAACCGATCGGCGTGAAAATTTGAATGCAAAGGTTTTTGGGCTAGGAAGGTTCTAATAAGAGTGTGGGACCCCCTCTCCCTCTGTAAGGAGGGCTCTTTTAATTAAACACTTATTTCGACATAACTCGAGAAGAGAAAGTGTATGGATAGTTCCGTATAGGGTAACAGCAGGCTTTGAAATTGCAAGATACAAGTTTGAAAACGAGCGGAGGGCATTGAACAGTAGTATCAGGCACATAACCTTTTACCAAGCTATCCAATGCAGGGTAGGGATGGGAACATACAAAAAACAACAATCAAAATGGAATACTAGTCTAGTAGTTTCTTAAGAAGTACTAATCAGTATCGTTGTAGAAAATAACGAATAGATTCTTTAGTCCTACCTTCGATTAAGTAATGTAAACGAAATTTAAGTTGCTGTGTCTATATACAAAATAATTCGCTAATGTACAGCACCACCCTAAATTTATCTGTGCAGTGACCTATGTTGATGTAGTAATGTGACAGGGTAACTGAAAAATCAATCACAAAAGATACGCTCTTACCGTACTAATCACGGGAGTAAGATTCAAACAACTTTAATTGATAATCAAGTAATTACTCATTGTCAGATAAAGACAGTGGATTTGACGAGTACCGAATATTCCTGCGCAATAAAGAAATGTTGAAAAGCTCCTCTTCTTAATTATCTTCGAAATAGATAAGGAGTGTATCGAAAAGTAGTTATAAACATTCGATGCGTTATTACGCATAAACTACTGTATATATTTTTAGCGTGTAAGCGCCATTTGCTTTGTTTACATGTCAAAAATGATTATTAGGTTCATTCATTTCCGTTGATAAAGTTGTATTCAAAATGTCGCGAATTGAATTTGAGACTAAAAAGAAAAATTCTGCACACTTGGTGCACCGAAAAGGGTGTTACTTACAACCAGATTGCGAAAAGAGTAAATGTTCACCCGGCAAGTGTAAAACGCATCATCGAAAAGTTTGGTAAGGAGTGCTCCTCAAGGATTTACCAAGAAGTGGCCGGAAACCCGGCTCCAGCAACCCTGATTTGGACCAAAAAGTTGTGGATTATATTCAACGGAACAAATCTGCCTCTACTCGCGATCTAGCCAAGAAGTTCAGGACCAGCATCGGAATGATTCAACGAATCAAGCGCAGGAATGACTTGAAGACGTACAAAAAGCAGAAAGTGCCCAAACAAACTCCGGAACAAAAGTCTCGTGCCAAAACCAGGGCTCGAAAGCTGTACAGCTGCATTTTGGACAATGTCGACCAGTGCATTTTGATGGATGACGAAACATACGTTAAAGAAGATTCAAGAACGCTACCGGGGCCGCAGTTTTATACTAAATCTGTTGGGGAACGTGTGCCAACCGCAGATACGACTGTTGCGATGGAGAAATTCGGTCAGAAGGTGCTCATTTGGCAAGCTATTTGCACATGTGGCTTGCGTTCTTCAATTTTCTATACAAAAGGAACTATAAATGCTGAGATTTATCAAAAGGAATGTTTGAAGAACAGGTTGCTACCATTGTATAGAAAGCACCAGCCCCTCCTCTCTTCTGGCCAGATTTGGCATCGGCATATTACGCCAAATCCACTCTACAGTGGCTGACGGAGAATAACATCAAGTTCGTAGAAAAAGACATCAACCCACCAAACTGTCCCCAGTTGCGACCGATCGAACGCTATTGGGCAATAGTCAAGCGTATATTTAAGAAGGATGGTACAGTGTCCCAAAACATGACCGATTTTAAGAAAAATTGGGCAGCGGCATCCAGGAAGTGCACAAAGGTCACTGTGCAGAATTTGATGGCAGGTGTCAAATCAAAGGTACGGGCATTCTACAGAAATGAACATGATGACTAGTTTTTCCGTTTGGATCTTTTGTAAACATGTTAAGCTATAATAAACTGAAATAGTATGTTAATTTTAACCATGTTTTCATGCCTATTTTATTATTTGGAAGTTTATAACTACTTTTCGATACACTCCTTATTGACACTTGTCCACATATTAGTTGATAACTTCTTTAACATTAACTTCAAATCATAACTATGGAACAATTCCCCAATAAGATTTTCGGAACAGCAAAAACGTTTGTGTAATTCACCAGAGAATAGCTAGGAATGTAGATAATTGTTATTTTAATGTCATAAATGACAGCTAAACTGACGGAGGTCCTGAATATTTCCAATGGTGTAATATTTCAATGACGTTTTTGAAATTTTCAACATAACAGTTGACAGTCGAGTTCGGTTCTCGACTTCTGTGATGCGCAATTTCGATTGACTCGACTACTCGTCCCCATTTTTGGATCATGAGACATATGAAAAAATCGTTTTACCCTATATAGGGTATGTGTCCCTTAACTCAGCCTATAATGCAATGATCGATTACTTTTTTTTTATTATAACTCATAAAGTTTTTAAGCTGTGAGCGATATTCAACTAGTAGGCACTTGCAAAGATGGCATTTCCCACTAATCTTACGCCGACGCGTGAGATTTGAACGTTCACAGAGGATACAACCATACTTCACCGCTGATAAAGCAAAGTGCTCTTTTTATTCGGTGAGTGAATCACTTCTTTTTGGAACGATCGCTCTGACGTGCTCTCATCTGTCCTCGCCCACGTGCTCGACTTCGATTACTGCCGCGTACACTTGGGAGAGGACGCATCAGTGCTCTTTCGGTGATTCGATGGTCATTGGCGTAACTACTGGGGGTTCCTAGGGGGCCAGGCCCCCTCCAGAATTCTGTAGCCCCCCCCCCCCAGGATTTTTCCCTAATATATTTCTGATTTGAAATGAAGCATTATTCATAATCTCTACGGAATTGTACAGGATTGTTTTGGGCATCGATTCCCGGTCTATAGACATTATTCAAACTTCAAACTATTGCATATCGGTATTTAATTTTACACTATTTCGCGGAAAAACATTTCCCGGAATTCATTTCTCAGGGACATTTATCTAGAGGCCATTTTTCAAAGGATATTTCCCAAAAGCCACTTCCCGGAATGATTTATTTTACAAAACGGATCTCTGTCCTCGTTTTTTTCGAAAAAATGTATGCTTTCCTGAAATCCAGGGGCCTTTTTCCAGAGGTCATTTCCCCGGAAACTATTTCCCAGAAGCCATTTTTCGGAATGACTAATTTTTCAGAGCGGATATCTGCCCATTTTTTTCGGGCAATTTATTGTTTTCCGGGAACTGTTTTTCTGATGCTATTTTCCAGACGCCATTTTCAGGAATCCTTTTCCCAGAGGTCATTTCCCAGACCAATTTTCCAGAGTAGATCTTTATCCTTCTTGTTTTTGGGAAATATTTACTTTTCTGAAACCATTTTTTAGAGCGTATTAAATAGCCGCCATTTTCCTGAGTTGATCTTTGTCCTTTTTTTTCGGGAAATTATTGCTTTTCCATATTTTCCAGATGCTGCTTCCCAAAGTCCATTTTCCAAAGGCTATTTTCTAGAGATAATTTTCTAGAGCTTATTTCTCAGAGGTAATTTCTTAAGGTCATTTTCCAGACGCCATTTTCCGGAATGACTATTTTTTCGGCAGATTATTTCTAAATTTCCACAAAAGCTAAATATCGTCCCCGCTTGCTCTCTCTCTGGTTACGCCTATGAACCTATATATCCTTCAGGGTACAAGAGGCTACCAGATCAGAATTAAAATTAAAATTTAATAATTCATTAGCAGGCATGTGCACAAAACTAGTACATCGCGGTGTTTTTTTTTTTGTTTGTTAAAAGTTGATTTATTATTTCCATTTACTTTTTTGTTCACTTAGTAGGTACTTGAAAAAAAATTCCCTTCTTATTTTCAATTCTATGAATATAAAAACCTTAAGAATCATAACTAAAATAACAGCGACAATAAAATTTAGCGTCTGTCAAGTTGAAACATAAGATTTGAAACACTTTCCTATGTACCTATATTAATTGTATTATTCAAGATGGTTTTACAATAATGAGTATTTTAGTTAAGTATAGATTCCCCAGATTTATTAGAAATTTCGAAGCTTATTTTCGAAGTTTATTCATAAACGATAAAATTTTCAAACATGTAGTTTTAGAAGTAAGGTAAACATACAATCTGGTAGATTTCTGAAATCACAAAATTTGTTGGGATTGACTTCAGTCCACTATTTGACGACATAGATTGCATAACGGGTAATTACTGCACTATTCACAACACAGTACTGATGAAATGCATATAGCAACTCAAAAGTCATTTCTGGAGGCGACTTCAGCACTGTCAACATAGACAGTATTCCGAACGTTGATTCCAGGAAGTGTTTGAAATAATTATATAATAGTTTACTAAGACATCTTCAATTAGAAATTGATTCAAAGTTGTTGGGTGCAATATTGCAGGGATGGGTATTATGATATGGGAAATTCTAACATCTTTTATAAAATACGAAGACAAAATATCTAATACTTCAAAATGGTGCCTCACGCGGTTGGCATATGCTAGTGTGACCATGGTATCTGTCCTAGTAATGGGGAATGTTGGGGAAGGGCCAAGCTTTGACAAACAAGCTGTCATGCAGCTCCACTCAAGAAGACAAAAATCAGTATTTAATGATATTTCATGTTTTTAACTTACTGAATAAAGTTTATCGAAGTTTTGAAATTTTGTAATTCCTGGCCTTTTTTGTAATATGTTATTCATTAATATAGGGGAATGTATCCACTTTTATTAAAAATAGTGTTTACCTATTGAAACTATTGTTTATCTATTCTTTTCTACATTTATTTTAAATAATAGATCATAAAGGCTGCAATGCAGGACTCATCGAAAAAATATTTTTGATTTTCTAAGAATCAAACCATATGAACAAAATTGAAGGTAAATATCCGAAATATGCTGCTGTGTGTTCCCATATTCATCCACTTAGTAGAGACGGAGTTTTGATTTTTTTTTAAAACGCTTCTCAATACTACCTTGGAAATTTTGTCAAAATTCCCTTTACGTTTTTATAACAGTAATAGTAGTAGTAAAATTGATCTTTATTTTCATTGTTTGTCTTATATACTAATTTAACATCTTAAGTGTTTCAGCCCATTGGGCTCTTCAGCTTTAATTAATTGTTTGTGTTTGTTGTGTTTAGAATGTTTATGTTTTACATGAAATATTCAGTTCGGCCCTTGGGGCATTGGTTGTTAAAATTTGATAACCTACCTAATCTACAACTAAAACTACAATTTGAAAATCCTAGGGGTGGGGAACCAGATTCCGAATGATCTGGTGATCCGATGTTAGGCAGCGTGCCCTGTACCGATTGATAGACTCACCAAAGCGATCGTCGAGCATTTTTATCTCGGCCAGACGGTGGACCTCTAGATGTTCTTGTCCTCGAGGGGTGTTCATTATTATCCTGAGGAACTTGTTTTGTACTTCTGAAGTTTCAGGAGATGTGTTTTGCACAACCTCTCCAGATTGGCATTGCATACTCGATGACCGGAAGTATGATTTGTTTGTAGACAGCAAGCTTATTTTTAAGGGATAATGTAGACCCTCTGTTGATCAATGGGTACAGTAGTTTCAACAGAGTATAACATTTTGTGACAGTTTTGTCAACCTGATCCTTGAGTAGCAAGCTTTGCTGTCTAGAGTGACACCAAGATAGACAGCTGATTTGGTCCATTCCACCGTTAGTTGTTCAGGCTTATTTTACAACCTCAGGCGGGACAAGTCTGGGAGAATTAGAATGTGGAAACAGGATGACCTGGTTTTCGCTGCGTTGATACAAATCTTCCATTCAGTGAAGTATTCTGACAGAACATATCAGGCTCGCTGCAGTTTCGCGGCAAGCGCTCTTATTACCCTACCATTGTGGACGACTGCGGTATCAATCGGCGAACAACGACAGAGATCCATTTTCAGGGAGCGGGGGTATATCCGAGGTGAATAGATTGAACAGAAGTGGACCTAATATACTTCCCTGCGGAACACCGGCGGAGATCTCCTGACCGCCGGAAACTGCACCATGCAACGAAACACGGAATGTCCTGTCAGAGAGATAATTTTTAATAATTCCACCAGGAAGACTGGAAGATTGTATCGCTTGAGCTTGTACACCAAGCCATCATGCCACATATTATCGAACGGCCTTCTCGATATCGAGAAGGGCCATAGCGGATGTTTTCGAAACAGACTTGTTCCGCCTGAGGATGTTCACGACTCGATTAGTTGATGGACCGTTGAGCGACCATGACGGAAACCGAACTGCTCATCCAACAGGATATTGAGCTTCGTCAGCAGATGTTAGAAGCCGACGGTAGATCGCTTTCTCAAACAGTTTAGATAGACCTGAGAGAAGGCTGATTGGTCTGTAGCTTCTGGAACATGAAGGATCTTTCCAGGTTTCCGAATGGGGATGACTTTGGTTGACTTCCAGCACGATGGAAGTAGCCAAGACGGGAGGGCATTGGTTAAACACCACTCGCCAGATGGTTGTAGAATTGGGGGCTCAATTGCTTGAGCTCCAAGCCAAAAATGTTGCTCGAAACCTGGGGCCTCATGTTCGTAGAGGTCTTGATATAAGTCAACAATTCGTCAGCTGAGATCTCCAAATCTTCGGAGAAGTCGTTAGGACTTTGGTCGATGTTAGTTATGAAGCGCGCTAACGGCAGCCCGTGTGGACTGACGATGTTTTGACCGAGATTGTGGGAGCTGATGAAGCGTTGACTTATCTCATCAGCCTTCTCTGCAGGTGTTATCAACCGATCCCTTGAGTCATTGACGTCAAGTGGATCAGTGGTGGAATGGCCTTGGCTTAGTTTTTAAAATTTTTGTCATCTTCCAGAACGGCTTAGCACAATCTGGGAGAGAGCGAATTTTTTCAGAGAAATCATTATTTCTAAGGTCCACCATTCTGGCTTTGATAATTTTGGTCACTCGATTACAGTGACGTTTGAGCGTTGGCAAACCAGTTCGCTGGTATTGCCTTCGAATGGCGTTTCGCAGTTGTATTAAATCTTTAGTGGGTCTATCAAGTGGGTACAGAGTCATCGCACCTGATCAATCACCGGTACATGTTGCTCCCGGCCCGGGAGATCGCTTGCTGTCGGATGCTCTGCAGCTGGTCGTTCGATGTCATCAACCGAATCATGGCGCGCTGTCGAAATCGATATATTGTCATCCACGTGTTGTCG
>JASCZW010012008.1:0-29961 GCA_034211315.2 Aedes japonicus
TTTGCATGATTGGTTCTCGAGTTATGCGGAAATTTGTTTTTCATTTGCATGGGAGCCCCCTCCCCCTTCCAGATATGGGAGGGGTTGCAGACTATCATTAGAACCTTCTTCGGCCCCAAAAAACCCTCCACGCAAAATTTCACGCCGATCGGTTCAGTAGTTTTCGATTCTGTAAGGTTCAGACAGACAGAAATCCATTTTTATATATATAGATAGCTGCGTCCGGTGCGTGCGCTGCTACGCTTGCAACTAAATGAAGGAAAATTTAATATAACTGGCATCTTTGTGTTTTTTTTTGCCTTCAAAACCCC
The DNA here is from genome assembly GCA_034211315.2 of Aedes japonicus. Taxonomy (NCBI): domain Eukaryota; kingdom Metazoa; phylum Arthropoda; class Insecta; order Diptera; family Culicidae; genus Aedes; species Aedes japonicus. The sequence goes on from JASCZW010012008.1 coordinate 312, forward strand.
CCACATGCCAAATTTGATTCGCATTGCTTGTTTAGTCGAGTTATGAAGTAATTTGTGTCTCATTTGAATGAGAACTTCCCTTCCTGAGAGAGTAGGGGTCTCAAACAATCATAAGAACCTTCTCCAGCCCCAGAAACCCCTTCATATAAATTTTCACGTTGGTCGGTTCAGAACTTTCCGAGTCTATAAGGGTCTGACAAACAGACAGACAGACAGAACTGCATTTTTATGCATATTTAAATCTAGCCTCCAAAAACCCCCGTATGCTAAAAAAGGTTTGATTTACTTGGTTAGTTCTCCAGTTATGCAGAAATTTGCTTTTTATTTGTATGGGAGCCCCCCCCCCCTTTCAAAATGGGGAGGGGTATTGAACTTCCATAGAAATATTTCTTGCCTCCAAAAACCTCAACATGCCAAATTTGGTTTCATTTGCTGCATTGGCACTCGAGTTATGCTAAAAATTATGTTTCATTTTTATGGAACTCTCCCCTTTCAGAAGGCGGAGGGGTCTCAAACCACCTTAGAAACATTTCTTGCCTTCGAAAAACTCCACACGCCAAGTTTGGTTCCATTTACTTGATAAGTTCTCGAGTTATTCAGAAATTTGTGTTTCATTTGTATGGAAGCCCCCCCCTCCCCCCTTTGGCCCCTTCAAGATGGCAGAGGAGTCTCAATCCTCTATAGAAACATTTCGTCCTCCAAAAACCTTCATATGCCAAATTTGGTTCCATATGCTTGATTAGTTCTGGAGTTATGCACAAATGTGTGCTTCATTTGTATGAGAGCCCCCCTCTTACAGAGGGTGGAGGGGTGTCCAGTCACCTTAGAAATATTTCTTGCCTTCAAAAATCTCTACCTGCCAAATTTGGTTCCATTTGATTAGTTCTCGAGATATATAGAAACTTATGTTTCATTTATATGGGACCCCCCCCCCTCCTACCAGAGAGAGAGGAGGGGTCTCATACTATCGTAGAAACAATCATTGCCTTTAAAATCCCCGCATGCCAAATTTGGTTCCATTTGCTTTATTAGATCTAGAGTTATGAAGAAATTTTAGTTTCATTTGTATGACAGCACCCCTTCTAGGAGAGGGGAGGGGTCTCAAACCACCATAGAAAAAAAATTGTCTCCAGAAAACCCCACATGCCAAATTTGGTTCCATTTGCTTGATTAGTTCTTGAGATATGCAGAAAATTCTGTTTCATTTTGTATGGGAGCCTCCCTCTTTAGAGAGGGGAGGGTCTCTGACTACCATATAAACATTTATTGCCTCCAAAAACTTCCGCATGCTTAATTTGGGTTCCTTTGCTTGATCAGTTCTCGAGTTATGCAGAAATTTGTGCTTCATTTGTATGGGAGCCCCCCTTTCCAGAGAAGGGAGGGGTCTCAAACCATCATAAGAACCTTCTTCGGCCCCAAAACCTTTTCCATACAAAATTTCACGCTGATCGGTTCAGTAGTTTTCGAGCCTATTAGGTTCAGACAGACCGACAGACAGACAGACAGACAGACAGACAGACAGACAGACAGACAGACAGAAATACATTTTTATATATATAGATGATTTTTGAAGAAGTTAAGACAAAATGAAAATTTCACGGCTATACTGAACTTAAGATTCAATTAACACATTTATTTTTGTTTTTATTTGCACTAGTAAATGTACTGGGATTTTGCAAAATTCTACTGTTGCTTATAAAATAGTTGTGGGCAATAAAATGAGGAAAAATCTCACAAAATAAAGAATACTTACATTTTTCGTGGTAGGGTAAGACTTCAGCATGCTATCTTACCGCGCTGGCTGCATTACGTTGGTGCGGACTGCCTCTAAGGTATAGCTGACGAGATACAGCGTTTCTTACTCCAGCCGCTGTGTGAGACCGAACCTCCTTGGTGGACAGACGCTCGGCACGCACCTCCTCAATCTAGCTGAAGTCAGAAGGACAACAGTGCCCGAGGCTGCACTACCATTTAAGTACCGCAACCCTTAGCTGGCGGTCTTTGTCATCTGTTAGCACGTGGAAGCATGAGGTAGGAGCTTGTGAGGACCAGAGCTATGTTGCGGGGACGCACGCTCCATCACAGTTGTCGACTCACCATGTTGCAGCCCCGTGTCGCAGTTTGATTCCGTACACCTTTTACTATTCTATAGAAAAAAAGTTTTTAAATTGATCCTCAAACTCTATATTATAAAGTATTTTTGTATTCCCTTGAAATAAACTCGATGTTTAAGTGCATTTTAGTAGTCTATTGAAATAAACCTCCCTCACTTGTGAGTGGCTTCAACAACATTTTTTGCTGTTTTAAATCGATCAGTTCTCAAACTCGTTGTTTTAAAGTGTTTTGTATTCTTCTGAAATAAACCAACCACACTTGTGAGTGATCTCAACAGCATCCATACTGTTTGTTTAAATCGGTCCTCGGTTGGTACCAATCAATTACTGTTGGTTTAAATCGGTCTTCAAACTCGATTTTTTAACATAGTCTAGTATTCTACTGAAACAAACCACTCACACTTGTGAGTGCTCCCAACAGCATCCTTACTGTTGGATTAAATCGGTTTTCAAACTCGATATTTTAACATATTTTAGTGTTACTGCAACAAACCACCCACATTTGTAAGTGGCCTCAACAACATCTTCACAGTTGGTTTTAATGACTGCCAAAATTCCCGAGATAATTTTTGCTGTGCATACTCTTTACCAGGCAATAAGCCGGAAAGCATAGTAAAATATCTTATTCTTGCTGCCGACGACGGTTGAATTCAGCACACCGTTTGCCAAAACGGATTACATTGAAGATGTATATATTGGTCCCAACGTCATCATCTGTTTGTTCTGTGTTTAATAACAGCTGATCTGGCTATAACTGAGTAGCTGTTATTTGGTGTCAATCATGCTCAGGCCCCTGCTCATGATGAAAATGTATCTTTCCAGCTAAATTCGTATTCTGGTCCACTGTGCAAAGTGTCACATGACTAACTACCATTAAAACTATAATTTTACCACTCTTACGAAGTACCTTTCTAAAAGTAAGAACTTACAGCGTAAGAGAACACGGCCCTGGTGAGAAAAACAACCTTCGGTAGAATGGAAAGAATTGCTGTGATATTATGCTTTTGGAGAAATTTGCAGTTTCGTGGCAGCTTTGCACCCCGTTATTGATTCCAATGCATGTAATGGGACAACTAGGTGGTTAAAGGCTCACCAATGATTTCTGATGAATTGCCTATGTCATTCTGCAAATTTGGATATGTCACACGACTAGATTCTATTGAAACCATAAATTGGCTTCATTTACGAGGCATCCGGAACCTTGTCTTCCTACGTATTTGGATGTTCAATGTGATTCTAGCCTTGATCCACCATGTATTACAAAATATTGGTATGATTGGCATCGAATCGACGCTATGGTAACAGATATTGGAGCTCCAAAGTCCTCATTGTATAAATGACTCTATCTCACAAGAATATTCAGTATACCATCTCAATGAGCAGCATTTTTGTATCCAACCAGTTCTGTTCAAACTTGCAATTCTCACATTCAACCATTAAATTGAACCATATTTTACCATATACATGACGGCAATTGAAGATTTGCACAGAAATGATGATCAGTCCTAGCACTAGCTTTATCCTTCACCCGATAAAGCCAAACATAATCCTGCATTCCAGAGATTGCTATCGACCATTGTCTACCAACTGCATGCAGCTGCATTGTTCAACAATCGGCTCGTGCCCCTGTTCGCTGTGGAATAAGCAAATGTTATGCCAAATCCAGTAAAAACTTTACTGTTCCATCTTTGACCACGGCACAGTAGTTGCAAGCCGGTCAAAACTCAAAAAAAATCTGCTAATTTGTTTGCGGATAAAAAAACTGATCTGAAATATATAAGGGAATTAATATTAGATAGGTGCTCATGTTTTAAAATGAGGAAATGAGGCTTCAACAAGTATGTTATCGACAAATGTTAATGGTTAAGTTTATAATGCATATTGATGAAAGTTCAAATCAATAAAAAATTCTATTACTAGAAAATAACGAATGAGCATCCTGTGAAGCGAATGCGGAAAACATGAAATTGTCTACAATGTCTCACCCGGTCACCGTAGTTCACATGTTTTGGCTAATTTCTAAAAGGCATTCTATCATTGTGCATCAAGCAGCAACGGTTCAAGTGCATATTTCAGGCTCCGTTAGCAACGGATAAACTTTCCAATCAAATTAAAAGCCTTCCGGATAGTGATGAACTTCCTGGCCGGAAGGCACACTACGTGCTAACAACAGGGCCACTCCGCGCTGCTGGGGTGGACGCAAAAACTTTCTTTCCCTGAAAGGAAACGAAGTATCAGGGTCCTAATTTGAACATTTCAATGCCACCCTTCATATCAGCAGCAACAGGGAAACGGTTCTTGGCGTTTGATGATGACGGCCGGTAATGGCTTTCGAGTGCAACAGTTTTGCCGTCCTTCGATGCTTTCTTCAGATACCAGACACGTGTTGGCAGCTGATAGGCAACTTGATCGGCAATTTAAAAGAACCAACTGATTTTGGTAATGACAGGATTTCAAAAACGTTTCACTTCTGCAAAGTTGTTGAGAGGAAGATATCAATGCTCATTAGAATAAATTTTGAAAAGCTGTCTATATGCAACTGATATAGGCCTTCCATCTGAGTGACACTTTGAAATTGCACACAGCTGTGTAATTCAAAACCATTTCAAGCTTCTACAGCAGCAGAAATTATGCTTTCACGTCTAGACCGTCAAGTGAAAGGCATATCAGCCTCACACTTCAAAAATTCCGCTCTTTGAAGTGCGTGCTCTCCAGTCATTACCAACATTCAACGTGAGTGGTAAATTGTGATCTTCACCAGAGCAGAGTCCTTGGAAAGTCTAGTTAGATACACAATCTACGTTTGACGAAGTGATGTGAGTACCACAGAACCAGAACTGCAGACGAATGTGAGAGAGCCAAATATCCCATTTGACTAGGAAAAATGCGCCTTCATGGTGTATTTACTTGACTTCCTTCACATGAATTATCATTTTTCCTCACCATCACTCAGTCCTTCAATTGCAGGGGGAAATCAGATCTAGGTATGCAGAAAAAAAACATCATAAAGCTGGTAAGGTGTTCGCCTACGTTACAGTGAATAGAAGGAATTATAAATAAAAAAGTGAAAAGTGATACAGTAAGACGAAAAAAGCAGGCGTCGTTAAACGACGTTGCCGTTAATGACACTCACGAGACGACAAGCGGCTTGACGTTTCAAGTCCATGGAAAGGTCTGTATTCATTTTCCTTCTCGCTGTAACACAACCGAATTCAGGGGTATTTTCTTTCCGTGAAACTTCAAAGTTGCATCCATACAAGCTAGAACCCTTGAGCAGAAAGGACTAAAGAAAATCATGTTCCACCAAAGAAAAAACGCTGAAAGAGGGTAAAATAAGTTAGTAAATGTAAAGATTCTCGTACAGGGGATACCTTCTTCTGAATTCTGTTTAGTGGTGTGGATGAAGGAATACTGCCGTGGGATGTTTTTAATGCTGGTAACAATGGAATCAAGACGATGTTGTAACAGAAGTCAAATGGTTTCACGTTAAGAAGGTCTAACATTTTCTTTTGATTTATTCTTGGTGAAAGGAGCGGAATTACTGCGATGTTTGAAAATATGAGGTGGTTCACCTTTCATGGAAGCCAGCTGAGGATAGAAAAAAATGACAGCAAACCGCTTGGGAAAATGATGTTCACTACATTAGTTATTATTTCAGCAATTTTACGTGGGAATGCAGAGGAGATCTCGAATTCCCAGAAGGTACGTCAGCAAATCAATCTTTGCGAGTCATTCCACCCGAAGTGCACTACTGCATTCTACTTGAAGACAACATTTTAAGTTTTTTTTTTCCAAAGATTGACGATTTGTTCATCAAGTGCTTAATTCCTTTTTCTTTACTGCGCATATCTCCGTTACTATTATTTAAAGAGTGAACAAAAAAATATTGCAACACAGTTAATTTACTAGAATATCTCATGAATTTTTCGGATTAAAACCAAATTTACAGGGCAGATTTATATATTTATTAAGCTCTTTTGGAGGTTAATTGGTGCAAATCTCGACACTTTTGCTCCACGGCATACGTAAGAGCTTGTACAGTCTATCCGGCCTTTGACTCCTTTTTTATTCACTCCCAACGAATGTCATTTCCATTCATTATTTTCTCCTTGGTCTTTATGTATTCTCGCTTTATCATGGCCCAATAAGTATTGATAGGACGTTGTTCAGGGCAGTTCAGTAGAATCATGTCCTTGGGAACAAAATGCACAGAATAAATCTTATACCGTGCTTTCAAAATAGTGGCGTAAAGATAAATGTTTCATTGTGCTGCACCAAACATGGCCAAAGACGTTTTTGGAGGTGTTCTTCTTGTAAATTTCGCCATTGAAGGTCCTTTTTCGGAGGATATTTAATTTCGCATTCCACAGGTGCATATAAACTGCCAAATGAAGTATTTCGATGCAAATTTCGACATTTAATACTTTTTGGCAGGATCATCCACTTTTAATCTATCTTTCTGGTGTAAAACTTTTTTCTTGGTATTAATTGAAAGCTAGATTTGGCGTACTTTTCGACACAGCAACTGTATCTGGTCAACAACTCCATATAGAGCTTCCGAGAACAGGTTTTGGCTATAGATTGCTGCCGTTCATCGCGATGGTTTTGAACTTTGTATGCATGTCATTCAGTTCTTACTTGACGACTAATCAATCTTTTCGGCAAAATTACGTGTTTAAATGTGGGGGTTTTTGCTGAAATTAACCTTAACCTTACTCTACGTCTACCCACATGCTGAACCCGGTTTCCTTCCTGCTCCGCGATTGTAATCCAAATCGATTGTAACCAGTCGAATAACCATTTTAATACTCTTGAGACGATTCCATTACAGATTAGCTGCATTTTCCCCAAAGCACGATGGGACAACCCCGGATTTTTCATGTGAGCGTTCAATATTTTTCCACACGTCTCCAAATGACTCACTTCCATCTTGGTCACAACAAATAACAAATAACAACAAACAACAAATAATGTAATGTTAGCCTAGCTCCTTCATTCGGCCTATGTACCAAATGTGTCATTCATTTAGCGATAATCAACAAAATCATGTTGCTATCAGGATGACCGATGAAATCCAAAGCAATTGAGACAAAATTAATTAACTTATAGTTGTTCACTTTCGCGTAATTTTCGATTTTTCGCACATTTGGGGCGATTTCACCGCTTAAGCTGAACAGATGATCCACACGATCTTCAAGTGATCTAAATTTGGCTTAATTGAATCGATAAAGCAAGTAATGCAGTCGGGATGTGCAGAAAATAGTTACACGTTACAAACTATCTGTTCAAATTGCTGAAATAACAATGATTTTACAAGAAAACCGTAGACCCAATGTTGGGGACATATTTTTTGTATGTTCTCAATTATGCCCTGTTGAATCAATAACGTAGTAAAAAGGCTGTTATTGGAAAATTTTAAGTGGAAATGCATGAGTTTGTGGCCATTTGTATTCAAGTGCCTCATCTTAACCCAAACCGAAGGAACAAAATCATTGTATAGTGAATAATAATGTTTTCATTATTGAATGGCCAATAAATCATACATGAACATCACTTAAGTATTAAGAGGCAGTTTTGCTTTAGTTTGTGTTGTGAAATGTTGTATTAAGTAAATCCAGTACAGCTTACAATGCCTGAATTCATAATATTAGAAAAAAAACCGTACAAAGACTGCATTGAGTAATAAATCCATCGAATGGGACGAAGTTGCATCCATGAATAGACTCAATTTAGCACCAATAGACCAACATTAAATCCATATCCCTCGAATGTTTCTGAATTTATAAAAAGAGTTTTCGTGATACATTCTACCAAATGTCTTATCAAAATTATCTTAGCAAGTGTCTAACTAGTTGAATCTCGCTTACAGCCTAAAAGCTTTATGAGTTATAATCAAAAATGTAATCGATCATTGTATAATAGGCTGAGTTAAGGGACACATACCCTACTTTAAAGAGAAACTGTGTTAATATCAGCATTAGAAGTTAAATGATACTAGCTTGATTGAAAGCCGAAAACAGCTCTGCACGAGAAGTCACTGGTATGTTGGTTATAAGTATTAGGTTGCAGCAGGGTTTCTTTTGGTATACGATAAGCTATCTGGTTAGACACTTAATGTTTTAACTGAGGTCGTTGAATTTTTATTGAGCTTTCAAACAGCTGCAAGAATCAGTAAACTTTGAATCATCAGCACATGAAATGTAAGGAACATTATAGAAATGTTATATTTTTCTATCAATAGATAATGTTAGAATTAAGTATTCTCGAAAGACTTGATGTTTACTTCAGATTTTATTAATTGTTTTTAAGGATGATACCTCGTTTGGCATAAAGACGTTTGGCATACGGCCGTTTGGCATACGTATGTTTGGCATAATCACTTTTGTCCGATATACGTTTTGCTTTAGTTTGATCATATTATCTCTCACCATGTTTTGATAATCGTCAGTCATTTTGAGGCTTGATTTTTCCGAGAAAGTTGATTGTAACTTTTGTTCGAAAGGACAAATAACTCATTTGGGAAAAGTTGAAAATTAAAAACAGATTCTACTGTGAAATGCCATGCCAAGATATTTTAGGGTTTAAAGCCATTTAGCCATACATCTTTTAATCATTTGATTCCAAACATCTTCTCAAAAGTAAAATAAGAAAAATGCAATTTTATTTAAGCTCAAAATTATCAAATATTAGTTTCTCATATAGTTCACCAGTCGGTTCAAAATTTCTCAAATTGAAATGCATGAAATCATGAGAATTACTTTTGTTCGATCAGCGAAACTCCAAAGAACTGCTCATGTTTGAAAGAAGGAACAATCTCACAAGAGTAATAAACCGGGCAAGCATTTGATCAGAAGTTTGCTTTCGAATACAGGAATATGTATCGTCATAGGAAGCCCATGTGCAAAGAATCAAAAGAAGGTATCTTTCGGAGGAACTGCATATTTCTTCAAGATTATAAAAAATAATGACCCATTCTGTCTAGCTGTTTAACATAATACATATTTCCACCTAAAATCAGGAGTCTACGATTTTATCAAAACATATTCATATTTCTCATGTATATGGGCAAATGGCCGAATACCATTTTTTTTTTGCATTTTTGAACATAAAAATTTCGTTTTTTAGTGAATTGATATAGTTGAAACTTAATTAGAATGCTTATTACTGCAAATGCGCACACATATTAATTAAAAAAAAACTCTAAGTGTAATAAGTCTAGAATATCGGGATGCTATCTAATGCGTTTGAAAATCCTTTTTTAGATTCTTATTTCCTTTTCTCTGCAATACATTTATGCTAATAGACAATTTTCGAGTCAAACGTTCATTCGGCCAAACATACATATGCCAAAGATCCATATGTCAAACGTCCATATGCCAAACGTCCCATCCCTGTTTTTATGTTTACCGTACTTTTCAGCTGTTTGAAATTTTACCGAACATGTTGAGTGTGTAAATTAAAAAATATCTGTACTGATTTCCGATTTGAACCGATTTATACCAACATAAGGATGCTATTGAAACCACTCACTAAGTGTCATGTTGGTTTTTCGTTAGTAATACAAAATTAAGTTTACTAACGCTTGAGAGCCAATTTGAATCGAATTATACCTACAGTAAGATGCTGTTAGAACCACTCACAAAATGGAATAGTGGTTTACTGCTCCAAGATATGGTGGCATGACGAGCATGGCGAACCAATATTATGGATCACAACTAATCGTACCACCGGCTCACTACACCCGGAGAACCACCATATCTCGTCAGAAAGCAGCTTTGTTGTTTTTTTTTTCTGAGCTCACTCAATCACTCACGTCGCCGAAAAATAGATAACCAGAACACTGCGAAACGCGCCATGCGTGATAACAGAATAGTGCCAATGAAGTATTGAGACAACCGTCAACAAGCGATTCTTGGAGCAAACTTTTTTTTTCGTAAACGTTCAATTTTTACAACTGCATTCTACAAACTATTTTTCTAATGTAACTAATATCTGCAACAATCAAGTATAAGCTTCCAAAGAACAAACTATGCTTATCCATTTAAAAATATTATTAAGGGTTTTGGCAAAAGTAAAAGTCAGTAGAGGCATATCGTGCCTTACAGCAACTTCAGCGTTCCGGAGCATGTCCCGCACTCAGAAGATGTCCAAATTTGCGAAGAAATTCCTGGTTTGGCAAGCCATCTGCACGTGCAGGAAGCGAGTGCACCTTTCGTGACCCAGGACACGATGGACGGACAGGTGTACATGAAAGAGTGCCTCAGAAGCGGCAATGCTTCCTCTCCTGAAGGCTCACAACGTCCCAACAATCTTCTGGCCGGATTTGGCCTCGTGCCACTACTCCAAGGACGTGCTGAAGTGGTATGCGGACAATAAGGTCAACTTCGTGCCGAAAATGTTCAACCCTCCCAACACTCGGAGCTCCGCCCATCGAGGAGTACTGGGCGATTATGAAGCAGCACCTTCTTAAACGACCTAAGGTAGTGAAGACAGTCGAGGAACTGAAGAAAGTATGGGTTTACATGCAAAAAACGGTTGATTCACAGGTTGTGCAGAATCTTATGGCCGGGGTTAAGGCCAAGGTGCGGGCATTTGCGTATGGACTGTAAATAAAATACGAGTAAAATGGTAAAATGAAGTTTAATAGTTATTTCTCAATCTCTGAAAATTTGATGGCAATCGGATGAAAACCCGAATTTTGCGAATCAATTTTGTGTGTGGCAATTTCATCGTGGACACCCTGTAACATATCCTAAGGCATTCTTCCTATGGAGATCAGATCACGAAGAGCCAAAATATTTCGAACTAGTACATTGTGTTGTTTACCTATAGCCCGATGGGAATAAAAAAGCTCAGATCTGACTCCCGATGCTCAGCACATGACCAAATAATGTGATCTGCGTCCTGATAGCCTTGTCCACATTCACAGAGAATGCTGTCGCTCAGCCCAACCCGGTATAAATGAGCGTTCAAAGAATAATGATTGGACATGAGACGAGACATCACGCGAATGAAGTCTCGACCCGGATCCACCCCCATAAACCAAGATTTCTTCGACATCTTTGGGATGAAAGAATGTTGCTATCAACCCAAATCTCCTTTACTCCACTGTTACTGTCAGCTGACGAGTTGACGAAAAATAGAAAAAAAAATCATTGGAGGCGATTTGTCGATCTTAAATATCGCCTTATAGTTCAATGATCCGTCAGTGAAGCACGATTTAGTGGAATCAACTTGGCCAAACTTTGCAGCAAATATCACAGGAGCAATCATAGCAAGACGATGCTCTGGAATTCCACGAAGCTCCTGCTTCATGGATAAATCAAAATGAACCGAACTGCCGAAGTCGGAGAAGCAAACACGATTGAGAACCGAGCTTAAAAATATCATATTCAATTCTCAAATTGCACCCTGACTGAGTTAAATTATTAGTCATCACGCACTGTTCTTAGCGAACATGAAGTAAACACAAATTTGCCTTCATGAATCTCTTGTGCAAGATGAGTCAGTTTGTTTTGTGTTACTTTACTTTGATCATTCATTCGTTCCGGAAGGCAGTGAATGTACGTAAGTGCAAACAACTCATTCAATTTCAACGTTCTACCGTGAAGACGGAAGAACAGTCATTCATTTGGAGAATCAATGAAGTGAAAAAAACCAAAACTTCTAGAATCGATCCTGCAAATGCCTTTTCTCGAACAAATGCCCCACAAACTCTGTAGCGATTTCGGCCATTTAGCCTGTTGGCTTCCTTTGCCTTCAGCCATGTTCGGGAATACTTGAAATCCTGTGGCAGAAAAAATCACTCACGAACGCGAAAATGAATGACTGGTTACCAGAACATTCAGTCAAGCAACCAAAATCTCTTGAAGGCTTGAATAACCGTGTCCTTTGCTGTGGTGTGAATGAGTTGTGTGGAACACAAGGACAACGGAATGACTGAGCATAGCAAAATAGTAAACACGAATATATTGCGTGACTGATAGAATGAAATGAAGGGAGCGAAAATTGTACCTACTGAATATTTTTTTTACTCATCGTTCACGACGGCTGTCATTTTTTTCGAGCTCTGATTGAGAATATTCGGCGAAGGGCTGACATCCTGTATTAGGTACAAATGGTATAAAAGCTTCTCAAAGTTTTCGATCACCTGGGGGTTCATACACTGAAAGTTAATTTTAGTTTATATTACAAAATCGAAGGTAATACTCACTAATCCATTCGTTATTTTCAGCAACGAAACTGATTTGTTCTTTTTATGAAGATACATTCGTAATTAATTGCACGCGCAACTGTCAAACGCACAAAGCTTTTGTTTACACAGAAAGAACATTCGTACATTGTACGGAAACAATGCAAAGAGCTACTAATATTTGGTCACAAATTAAAAAGAAACGTCTCTCTGGTGGTTGCTTGAACGACTGACAGATCTACTTTATCGACTCAAAATGTAATTGACAAAAACAAAGCGCAACCACGTGGAGTTGTCCAGCGTTTTTTTATTGTTGCTGACATGGGGCTCGAACCTGAATATTTGGAAAGTGCTGATTCTGAATCCGTGGTAGATCTCACTAGGCCACGTTGACTCGTGAGAACAACCTTGATTAATGAGCATGAAATTATAGCTCACGACAGCGCTTTTATTTTTATTTTGGGATAGATAAATTATTTCCGCCCATACCAGCAGCAACTCCATCATACATGAGTACGGTCAAAAAGAGAAACAGCGATTGGCTGGTCATCACGAAGTTCATTTCGTGCATTTTACAAAAAGGTGTAATGATAGCATTTCACCAGGTAAAAAGCATTATGAATGTTTCATACAATATACGAGACATTTGTTCTATGTACAAAATCCATGTTTACGAAACGCTTGAAAGCTTCTTTACGAAAATAAATTTTCAGTGTAACTTTACACCTGGTGAGGAGCCGGAGAGATAATTCTGTAAACCAATCCGAGAGTGGCAACATACCAGCCAGTACTTCAAGATTCTTTGTATGAGACGAGTGCACGCAACCTAACGCGATACGAAGACACCGATACTGAATACGTTCCACCATAAAACATTCAAAAGTGATCCATGTAGCTTAATCGGAATGCTGTATTGGTTCCATCAGAAAAGCTTATATGTTTTTCTGACAGCAAATTGTACAAAAAAAAAATCGTTAATTGTAAAAAGCCAAAGGCGTGGAATTTAAGATGGTTTATATCAAAATTTGGCGAATCATCGTCAAATTCTACATTCTTGGCCAGGGGTGGCATGATGAGGACAATAAGTGGTTATTAAAGCTTGATCAAGTCAAACAGAGATGAGAGTCCATTGCTGTCGTAATTGGTTCCCGTGTTTTAATGGGTGGTAGTACATATCATACATCATACATCATTTACTGAAATGATGGTTAACGAAACCCAGTGTCCACCAAATCCCGATTATACTTATTTTCTCCAATTTTTTTGAACCAGTATTCAGGCTCTTGAGATAAATCCTGAAAGCAGTGGACAGTAAAATTGACAAACAATTTAGTAACCCAGCACACAGCAGTCAGATGCTGTCGCAACTTAATGGTGATTTTTTTGTGCATATGCTCTCTTGATAGTATACTCTACTGCCTTGTCAGGTTTCAAACACAAGCTACATTGCAATAATAACTCTATTACCCAACTTTTTCCATAAAATAATGTAAATTGCAAATAGCCAATAACATTCGGCTAATAACACTTCGAAACGACTTCCAGTCCCCTTTGCTTTCTTTTTCTCCAACAAACTGCTGAAGGAATTTCCCAACCTCCGGGCAATCAAAGCCAAGCTCATCGGCCAGTAACGAACTGTTGCCAGAGCCATACATATACTTGCCCATATAAGCTACAACTTTTCCAAAGTTCCCAGTGTGAGTGCGCAAAAAAGGTGCTCCCTTTGCCATTAATGCTCGATTGCGTGTCTAAAGCTAATAGAGCAAATGAAAACACCACCACCTAGTGTACACGGGACCCATAAAACATTTAAAAGTTGTTCTACAGTAGTGAACTAAAGTTTTCGACCTTTCAATGCTGCTGGTGCTCAATTCACACAAGCTACACTTCTTTAGCGCACCACTTAGCACCGTGTAAACAATGCTCTTTATTGGCTTGCTTAACGAACCGACTGACTTATAAAAGATGGAATATGGAAAGTGCCATAGAGGAGGACGATAATGCTATGGTGCTTGATTGAACGAATTTCCTTTTGAGCGTTATAGTTTTATTCTTTTTATTATATTACGATCACCTCAATACTCTTCCGTTATTCAAGGTATGGGAGAAAATTTTATTTAAGGTATCATTGCCTACCACTGCGTGAGGTATTTCTCTCATATCTTTATTATTCAACTCAAATAACCATATGAATAAAAGAAAACTAAAAAAAAAAGATGAAACGCATACAGGGGAAATGAAAAACTAGAACGCCTGCAATTATTACGCGATTCAGGAAACGGAAGCTAGCTATAGTAGAAGGATAACTTTCCAACAATGGCAAGCTACAACATACTTTTGCCCGAAGCTATGGAGGAAAGTTTTATTATATTGCATAGCCCAAAGAGTAGGCCGCGAGTTGACGGTAAAGAAAGAGAGAAAAAAAAAAACTTTCCAAAGTTTTCCATCTCATCATGTCCTACTAGCTACCTACATATATCCTGCTTGCTGGGCTTCAGCTGAGCTCATGGTTTGGCTCTGTGTATTTAGATTAGATCGCTGTCATGGTAAACTTCCGCATCCGGTTGGAGCCATTTTCTCAGCGGGCACGTGCGCGCGTTTGTTGTGGCTGTCAGTTTGGAATAAAAGTTTCCGGTTTTTTTCTGCACCATCACTGACTGTACCTTCCGATGCGTTGGAAGATGAAACAAATAAATCTCTGTTTGGTTCTGTTAAGTTTTTTATGTTTTTGTTCAACAAAAGGTCCTTGCTCAAAGGAATCTGAAACATTGTGCTGTATTTATCATTCTGGTTCTCAATGATGCAACATTTTACGGAATTTACTCATGAGTCGTCAGCATTTTTTGCACATAGTAATAGTCCTGCATAGGGAATACTTCAAATTCAAGATTTTCATTAAAAAATCTTCATATGCCGGGTTTAATTTACGCTAAAATTGTCCTACAATACAGTAACTGACAACATTTGCTTCACTTTTGAATTTGTATAGGTATAAGTTCGATTGAAATGTTATAAAAGCAGTTTCTTTTGAAGTGTTTTCTGTTTTAGTGTTGAAATTATCATCATGATTCATTTTGTTTCAAAGAAGTAAGACTTGATGGAAGCCGTGAACCAAAAAAGTATTTTTGACACTCACTTCAAAGTTCTTCGGTTCAAAAACCGCGAAGTCGTTGCAATGTGCAGCATTCGCAAACATTTCCTAGAGTGGCATACTATCGATCGGCAGATAGCAAGCGTCATACGGGAACCTTGGATCGGAAGTTGCATTTAAAGGGGTTATGTGGGAAAACCCAGGGCTATCGGAACATGACGACGAAACGCACGTGAAGCTGGATTATGAACAGCTCCTTGAGTTCTATAGAGTAACTTATCGAGGTGATGTCCCTAGCAATTTCAAATTTGTTTTTTGCCGATAAATTCACAAGAATTCTTCTGATCTTGCCAGGTGTTTGCAGCTGCGCTCAACTCAGGTTCTCATGACAAACAAGACTTTGGATTCCAAAATGTACAAGCAAGGGTGCCTGAAAAAACATATTCTTACGTTAAAGTACGTAGCTCACAGTGGACTTGTAAAGTTTTGACCTGATATCGCAAGCTGTCACTACAGCGGAGAAATACTACGTGGTATCGAAACAACGGGTTTCTTCAAATTTTTCGAACAAAAGGAAAATCTGCATCCAAACTTCTGAAGAGCTCAGGATGCGGGGTTGAGGGCGCCAACCCCTCGACCAATTAAAAACCCTCCCGTGCCTCTAGCCTTACTCTCTCCCCGGCACCAGCTTTCGGATCTCAGCCTCTGCCGTCTTAGTGACGGACATGATGATACCTCTTACAGAACCTTTTGACGATTACCCTCTATAGCACCTTGCTCGTCGTATTCAACAGGCACTTTGGACGGTATGCCGATGGATCACCCGGTGCCCCCCCCTGTTTTTGCCAGCAATACAAACGTTATGTGTTTTCAGGCTTTTGAAAAAACGCTCTCGTCCAGACATCTTTGCATTACCACACTGAACATTTCGGGAGCCAGCAAGATAGCCGTCTTGATGACCAGGCTCAGTAAACCGCCAAGGCGTGGTGCTTTGTTCACTTTTCTATTACAATGAGTTCACCATTAATAACCGTCGCCTTGTCGTCTCCTCTGTGGTGCCCTTATCATTGTACATGAGATTGCCATCCCACCACCGCCATGACAGCGTTATGGTATGGGACACGGGAACGCAGGTCATGGGACAATTCTACGGTGATAAGAGGTCAGGGACTCGCGCGCAGTAGGAGTTCTCCAATTACTACCTACAATAGCTCCGATTGTTGGATTGAAGCTGCCGCATCCATGGTTTTGGTCATTTCCACCCTACAGGCGTCACGCCATGGGTTCGCATTGACTTTTGAACACAGACCCTAGAATAGGCCTTTATATCCCTCTTTATCGTGGCCTTTGTGGTGCCTATTGCCACGTGACGCTCTGTTATTTCGAAACTCGAGCACGCCCTCTGCATCCTCTTTCTTGCGCGGAAGAAAATTCTACGGAGGTGGACAATCACGTTGGTCCACCAGTATCAATACCGGCGACCTCCCATTTCTAGGTTTGATCTTCCTAGGCATGGTTGCATCGCACACACGTGTTAGTAGCGCTACAAGTTGATTGCAGCACAGCTCCTAGGTTTTGCTCATATTTTGTTTCCACTCAAGCGTCTGTTTGAATACTTCTTCGTCGAAGAATGGAGTGAATACTCTTCCCTCAGCAACGCTGCCTAGTATTGTGGACGATACTATAACGGACCACCAAGTGGTCGCTATGGGTGTAGCCATCCTCCACCCCCAGTAGCTTGATAGCGCAGGGCTGCAGAATGTCGCGTCGATGATCGACTCCACTCCGTTTTTATGGTAGGAAATTTTGGTATTAACATTAGCCAGTTGAGAATGACCAGTGCTTCAAGTAGTACCTGGCCCTTAATGTCAGTAATGTGACTCCCCCACTCCAGCGCGCAGGCGTTGAAGTCGTCCGCTATTACCAACGGGTTTCCGCCAGTCAGCTTCGTTGTCATCCCATCAACCATTTGTGAGAAATGGTCGATCGCTCATTTTGGCGGCGCGTAACAGCTGCAGAAGAACAGTCCATTCACTTTCCGACCGCAAAACCCTCACTTGTGGTAGACCTCCTGAACTGAGAACGTCCCGTCATCCATAATGCCCCCATTTTGGACCTATCCGCATCCCAATTGCCGTTACCGGTGGGGAAGCGGTATGGGTCGGATATTATGGCGATATCCGATACCGACTCACGAATTTCCTGACACAACTGTTGCTGAGCTGTCTCACAGTGGTTCAGGTTTAGTTGGGTTATCTGTACTGTGATAAGCTTCGTGGTTTTCACAGGAAGGCCGGGTGCTTAGAACGTGCTGTCATCTGGTTTCACATAGCACGTCATACCTTTGTATTTGTATTTGAAAGTGTGTTTGAATTTCTATTTGTATTTGTATTTGTATTTGTATTTAAAATAATTCATCTCACAATAGGTAGTCTTAGTGACTAAAAATAAAACAATAAACTATGGTATCTATTAAAACTTGTTCAACACCGTTCTTACCCGATTCGCGAAACGTCAATTTAAACGAAATTAAAATCAAATAACTTTTCCACTGCAGGAAACGCACGAATAAGTGCTGGATTCGGTTCATTGTATCCAAACCAAGGGGTGTCTCACATGGATACGATCAAATTAGTTGTTGAAATTAAATTCAATTTCTAAAAGCGACTGCATAAATTTAAAATTCGCTACAAATCGAAACCAATCAGCTTGACAGAAGTTGCACAGCTGTTGAATTAAGCAACGCCTTTTTTTAACTCAAATGTCAAATCGGTGCAACTGACGTAATGAGTATGTTGCTAAATTGATCAATAGTATTAACCCGTATGTGATCGACAAAAAAACACCTTTAAGTGATCGACAGGGTACCCGGGTACCCACCAAATTCAAATGACATCCATTCTTGCAAATTCAATAGATGTTCCGATATTGTGTCTCCGTACAGGAACACAGCCCCGGTAACCCGGATTTACGGAAACCAGATGAATTTAAATGGTCATTGCCTATAATGTCCAAAAAGCCAATGAGCTTTGGAATCTAACGGTGCCAAAAGAATAATAATCGGTCAATGAAGGCCAGAGTTATGATCATATGAATTTGGTGGGTACCCGGGTACCCTGTCGATCACTTAAGGGGTAAAAAAAATCGAGGTCCCCCCCCTTCGGCACCCCTTGCTACTATACGTAATGTTTTTATGTAAAAAGTTGCCTTCCAACTATATTTAGGATGTCACTAAATTTCAGCTTCCTAATTTAAAATAAACTATGAAATTTAGTAATGTAAAACATGAAAAGGTACCCGGGTACCCTGTCGACCACATAAGGGTTAAATCGAAATCCTTCGCATTGAATTCACTGCAAATTGATTGCAATTCACTGCGCTCGATGCCAGTGAGACACCCGATGATCTAAACACAGTTCGGTGAAAACTTGATTCTAGAAACGTAGAGTTCCGTAAGGTTCTGTTCGGTACATAAAAGCACACCATAGACAGTAGTACATTAGCATTTGCTTCACCATTCAACAGGTTAGCAATAAACAACGACTGCTGCATTTTTTTACATCGTTCCAGCGTGGCAAGTTGGCGGGATCTTGATACTGCAAGTTTTTCAGATCCAAACGAATAAACTGCTTCTGAACTCATTCGATTTTGAGGTACCACGTGACCTGGTAACATCATCGAGCCCGGGCCTTGTGGCCTTTTCCACCGCACATTTTACATAAGTCACTTTTGTCAGGGCCTTTGCACTCCCACGGCATATGCCCGCGCTTGAATCACCTGAAACAAGCCTTCGGCGGCTGTTGCACACTCAATGAGCAGACGAACCATCCCACCACTTTAAGTTCTTCCACTTTTAAGGCCGAGTTTGCTTCGGTTACTGCCAGGCGTATCGTGGCACTTCGGTCCCGAATTTATCCTTTCGCAGCCGTATAGCTACTTCGCGCCCACACTGAGTCATGATCCCCGTGGAGATATTACTAGCCTTTGTAATCTCATTCAGGGTTTTACACTGGAGAGTCACTTGCGTGACTAGACCACACACCACTTCCACTCCTAAGGCTAGTTCAGTCAACTTTTTGTAACCTGGGTCCTTAAACTTTGTGTCCTTCCTAAGCTGCAGGATCATTTCGCCTCTGCCGGTTCAGTGAATACTCCGCACTTTACCTTTGCAGTGAGAAGAAAAACATTTGGCTTCTTTCAGCTACAGGATGACCATCGCTTTCAAAAGTTATACATAAGAAACACTTACTTTCGTTTTCTCTCTATACTTAATATATTGATAACGGTTTTTGAAAATAGAGAATTTTAACAAAAATAAAAACATAGTTTCTGTTATTGATGCGCCCACCAGTACCGCTTTGCATGGACGCTATTTCAGTCTGCCCATCGGTAATACAACGCGCTCGTTGATTGGTCGGCAGTTACATGTTCGATGACGATGGCTGACGAAGATTGACTTCAGGAACGATTTGTAACGTACAATTGTTTTCCGATCATGTTTTGTGTTAACAAAATTATCTTCTTCATTTAACACACTTCTGGTGTTGAGTTCCTAAGATTTATAAGCGTAATCAAAGATACCGGAACGGGTCAATAAACACATGACTCTTTTAATTTGCAGCTCTTTAACCGAAAGGGAAACACTCCTCTTGTCAACAATTTTAACAGGCTGTGAAAAAAATGCATGTGTTCTTTAAGCATTATTCGTTGCAAAAATAACACGTCTCATAACCCAAGATTGAACTTGATAAATACTACTCTTCATCATAAACTTCAGTGGCATAGAAGTGGTTTTCTCAATTTGGCTGTGGCCGTACAAACACGGAAGATACCGAGCGTTCTGGATGTCCAGTTAAGGTCTCTACATCCAAAACAATTGCAAACAATCGCAGTTTGACCGATCGGAGATTGAAACTGAGAGGGATTGTGAAACCTATAAGCATCTCACGTGGCTCAGAGTTTTGAATGTTGAATGATCACTTGGATATGGGAAAGCCTTCCCCAAGACGGGTGCCGCCCCAATAAAGGCCTTCGCTCAGCCAATGAAACCATGGCAACTGTTTTTTTTTGGCATGCACGTGGTATAATACTCCACATTGACTACCTTCAAAAGGGGAAAACAATCAATAGTGAATTTTATTACAACTTATTGCTCCAATTTTATGAAGATTTGAAAAAAAAGACCGCATTTGGCAAGAAATTTTTTTTTCAACCTGGACCATGGGTCTACACGTGTGCAATTTCGATGGCAAAAATCCATGAACTGATCTATGTATGGCATTCTCATCCACCCTATTCTCCGGATTAAGCCTCGACTTACTATTTCTTGATCCCAAACATGAAGAAATGGCTCAGCGGAAAGATATTTGACTTAAATGATGGAATCATCTCACAAACAAAAACCTATTTTGATGACCTTGACAAACTTTGGACAAAGTGTATAACGGGTGGTAACTAAAATTTTGGAAACTCCTTCTCGAGATGTCAAAAAAAACTAGAAGAAGATCTTATATAATGAAGTTAAGGATACATTGCCCATTGCAAAATTAGTGCACATTTGAAAACGGTCCTTAATAGGCTATTCAGCGAAGCTTCCGTTTGATGTCGGAACAGGAGAGTTGTACGGCCTTCATGTTAACTTTGCGAATACATCTGTTGATTTATCAATCAACTGTTTGGAATTTGTGGAGCACGTGGAGCATCTTTGATTGGACGACACTGAGGCATTTTAATTAATCCACTTTCACGAAACTTGGTCAAAAACAACTCAACTTTTTGTCAAGTAGAGCGATCGCGTTAGCTTTAAAAGCCTCTCCCATCAATTAATGATTAACATACACGTTTTATGATATGCATTCTGGTAACAATATAATAATAGTTTTTGAAATTTCAACATAAATAACATTGTGACCATGTTTCTGGACTTCTTCTTTCTTAACGTTTCAAGATTATTGCTTTCACAATAAGTTTATTGCATCCTATCAATTTAGTGTTCTAAATGCACTTCCGCAGTTATTGATTCAGAGTTTTCGATGCCAGGTACCATTTTTACATTAGTATGAATGTGCGGCAAATACAATCATACCATATCCCCAGATAGTCGAGAAATTTTCCTTAACGGAAAATTCCTAGACCAGACCGGGAATCGAACCAAGCCACCTCCAGCATGGTGTTGCTTTGTGCCGGCGCCTTTACCGACTGAGCAAAGGGATGATCCTTAAAATCTGCTTTTAATATGATAGAGTTTATTGCTACTCGATCGTATCGAGCTCAACTTAATAAATAGTTCTATCTTTCGCAAATTTTTTTTTTCAAAAAGATTTTTCAATGTTTTGTTTTATAGTTTCTGAGAGATACGACGGAAATATTCGCCAAACGACAAAATAGCACTCTACTCTACTAGAGTACAATTACCCAAGAGCAAAATACATGAACCGTCAGCAATGTCAACTTGCTTCATATACAAATAAATAAAGAAACAACAAGGACGCAAAACAACTTCTACTATTCTCAACAGTTTCCTTACATACTTACCAATTTAAGTAAACATCATCGTTGAACTGCCAATGCAAAATGGCAAAAGCAACGCAAGCAGGACAACTTTTCCGCATGTCCGTAATGAGCAAGGAAACTTTATGCTCCTCGCCTGTTTTCTTTCTGCGCTAAGGGTGTACATACTCAAAATAAACAGCTGTTTAAATGTAGGTCACTGCAACAACCCACTCATATCCCGGAGTGTAGCATTTTCCGGCTGCATTCTTCCGTCGATGCTTCCGCTCGTTTCGGTGAAAAGAAAATTTTCCCATGTTAGTTGAACTGTTTAGAGTAAATGTTATCTTCGCTGCAATTCATTGTTATGCTAGCTATGCTTCCGATTCTGCTAAAAAATTCTGGAACTGACCATCTGGAAAAGAAGATATGAAAGGAAATGACACAGTAGAGCTTGAAAATTTTGGTTCTTTTCGCGAGAAAGTAGATAAAATGAATTGTTATTAATCGTCTTTACTCCCAATTCACCCGAACCGTTGCATTTGCTGCTGCATGCTTCTCTTTACATAATCATACGATTGTCATGTATAGTACCTATATTATCTAGTTTCAGCATGTTCATGTAGTAACTATAACCTGATATTTTGTTTGTTTGGTTCTTCCTTTGCAGCTTTGGAGCGACGAGCTTATCCGGATGGCGTATAATCTGACTCAGCTGAACGGACCCGCGATAATGTTCCTCCAGAAAGCGTACACCAAACTTTGTCTGCAGGTCGACAAGAGCGGAAAGGTCCCCGTAAAGACGTAAGTGAAATTAATACACTGAATAACGACAAAATGTCGCGAAGAGAGCTCGTTTGCTTGGTGATGATATCTGCTGGTGTCAGGCAAACTGTCGAGTCACTTAATAGCGTTTGTACTTACCGCTTTATAGTTTATACTTATTTCGGTATAATCGATGGGTTCCTCCATCAAGGATACTGCGATAAAAGAGAAGGTCAGCCAGAACGCTGACTTTTTGGCAGTTAACAATTTCCAGAGAAACGTTTTTTCATTTTTCAATCAGATGTTGATTTGCCTTTTTCGGTTGAGTTTTCTTTATCTGGGAAGCATCCGTCAGTCTGACACAATTGATGGCACAAAAACTCAGAGCCTACCATGAGCACTCGACAGACGCTGTACACAGCTAATTTATTCGGCTTCCAAGCTGAAGTTTTCCACCGTTGTTTGCGATCGAAGGGAAGTTTTTTTTTGTAACTGAATATCAAATCAGCTGCTAGACCCACTCCCGCTCCATATAAAATTAAAATGTAACATCATCAATCCACACAACCAACCAGCAGCCGCTTCTCTTATGGTTGTCAAACAACCTGGACCTTGATTGCGTCTGAATAATTATTCGACGGATGTCAAACCATTACACATCGTGCCAACGTACCTTCAAGAACACCGGTGCCCTCGGGAGCATTTGGCAATGATGCTGCGGCTGACAACGATAACGGAAAGCCGCACGGAATCAAACTTTTACTCGCTAATGGATTTTTGAGTTACATCAATTTCCATTCCGCTCGGCGAGGGTGTAGTCGTACCAACTGTTTATCATACCCGGAACAAACATGCTATAGAATATGCAGTTCGGGTTTGTGCAAAGCGTGAAAGGGAATAACCACATTGGGTTGAAATGTTCGGAAATTTTGCATTTTTTTTCTTTACAGTTGAGAAAGGGTTTGCGCCGGTTGTTGACCAATATTGCTCAAAAGCACAGAGTTCCAATGTGTACTCTTTTTTACGAAACTTCTGCATAAGATAAGTTCAAAATTTGTTTGTCTGTACACAAGGTTAAGTTTAGGATTCACTGTTGGTTAAGGTTTTGTCTAAAGTTCCACACGGTGGACCACACCCGTTCTTTTGTCCTACAGTTTTTTTTAGTGATGAAAAAAAATAATGATATCGAAAAAAAAATGGAATCCGGTTAAAAAAACCCCTCTTTTAAAGCTTTAAAAACCAAGCGGATAAAAATTCACAGCAAACATAGTTGTTGCTATGTAACTAAAGTGTAGTAAAAAACATTTAGTTAGATTCACCTCGCTGAGATCACAGATACATTGAATTGTATACGTTTAGCCGGACCTATTTTTTTTTGGTATTTTTTCAAGAAAAGAAACAAGGAATGGATTTTTTTACTTTCATTTATTCTTATTCTCAATTAAGAACAATTAACAAAGTTTCTTCAAAAATAGCTCCTTTACTGTAGCTTTAGTTGACAAAAAACACAAAAACGGTGTTGCAATCGTTTAGTAGCGGTCTTAACATATTAGAAAAAATGAGATTTTCTAAAAAAACATGGAACGTTCGTACTTAATTGCTCCTCCTTGATGCTTGGTTAAATAGAAAATTCTGCGGGGTATCGAGTTTACAAGTTTTTTGATGGTTTGAACGTCGTCCATTCGCATAAACCTTCGAAGCCAAGATGCCCCACAAATTTTCAAAGCACCTGCAGGTACCCGAGCAAAGGATTATACCAAATTGATAACAAGTTCTATTACCAGGTTATCATTTTTTGATCACTGAATATGTTATCATTCAGGCTGAATAAACAGCCAAAATAACAAAATGAATAACAAAAAAAATACTCATTAAATATCATAATAATAACTTATTTTGTTATCACAGGATTGAAAAAATCTATGCATTTCCAATCGATTTTCATGGGAACTTCCATATCCGAAAATAGTGATTTTCCCCTCTGTCGTGCGTGAATTGATCAGGAGGAGTCAAAAACGGCAAACATTTGGTTAAAAATATTGAAATTTAAAGTTACGGTCGTTTGGAGTCGAATGGTGATATTTTTCTGTCCGGTCGCAACGTAATATTGGAAGTGGAAAAAGAGAATGGTAAAAAGTGTCCATTCTTGGGGCTGCTGTCTGGTCGTTCAAAACGAACGGCATTATAGCTGCGTGCATCCAACTTGAGCTGGCGATTGCTACGTTCGAGGAAGAATATTGATACCAAAACCAAGTCAAACTGATTTTTAATTCGGTGTGCAGGCTTAGTTTATAATTTAATCGGTGTAAGAAGAGTGTATTACATGCAGACATCATGTTACTACCGGAAGGTTCCCAATACATCGACGACGGCCGGCTTGATGTGAATGAGTGCCAACTGTAGCAGCTGCGTTCAGCAGGATTTGGCCGAGATCTAGCACATTGAGGAGAGCTGGTTTGTAAAGCAACAAATAATGTATTTCTACCAATTTTTGAAGAAAATATCTAATATCCTGTTAAATTTTGTCTATTTTGTTTTGTTTTGTTTTTCGTAATGTTTGTCTCTTTTCAGTAACATTGGAGCGGCCCATTTCTTTTAGTGGAAAGTGCTACATACTTTCTGATTATCGTTAACCAGAACGAACTCTGCTGCTTACCTTTCCCCAACTATCCAACATCCCAGTGATTTCTCGTGGAAGTGCAAAGGATATCTCGGCTTCCTCCAAAGCGAGTATCATGTCAACACATTCCTTCCCATTCCCTACTTGACCAGCATTAATAGGTCACCAGTTTTTACACATAGAAGATGTATGTTAGTCCCAAACGTCGTCGTTTGGTTCTTTGTGTAAATACAGCTGATCTGGCAATAACAGAATTGCATCCGTGGGCGGTCAGTCATGCTCATGCGTTTTGTCAGTTTACAGATCTAATGCAAAATATAGCATTTTGGCTACATACTAATACATTTTATTAATTATGTTCTTATTAATTCAAGTGAGAAGTATGTAACATTATAATTGTTTCGAAGTACAAAGCAATTTTTGCTAGAACTAAAAATGTGAAGAGAAAGTATTGTCAATTTAGTAAGAATACGGCAGGCTATGAAAATTTAATAAAAGCAGTTGAAATTTAGCGGGCTATTTTGAAAGGCAGTACCAGATCAAGCACACACTCTTTTTCCAAGCTACCCGAATGCAAAAACCTTTCAAAATAGCCCTCCGCTCAATTTCAACTGCTTCTATTCAATTTTCACAGCCAGCCGTACTCTAACGGAACTATCCATACTTATTCTGCATATCTTTGGTTCTAACAAAAATTGCTGTCCACTCTTAGGGTCTCATGTTGATGAGAAGATATTTCCTTAAAAACATTGTACATACTGATAAAAAATTCATAATGTTTCAGTTTAAGTTTTAAGTTTCTACCTATCCGTTTTTAGTCTCTTCTAACCTAATAACAAAGAATTGTGCATTTTAAAATAAACAGTCTATATTTCAAAGGCGAATTACGTATCTTTTAATATTCATTATTGCTAAGTGTGCTATCATATTTGCTATTTTGGAACAACAGAAAGGATTTATACAATACAGAATGATGCGTACTTTTAAACTGGATTAACAGTCCCTTTCACTAATAAAACGCGACGCGAGACAGTCCCTTTCTATGCGGAAAAATATTTGATAACTTGTGTTGGATCCAATAAGAAGCTTCGAATTTAAACTTCAGAACACACTTCAATATAATCATGGAAATAGAGGTAATCTGAGACTACAAATGTTTAGAGATACTTAATTTTGACATAAAGTTGTATCATATATGAGTTGTAATTAAGGGGATTAGAAAAAAACTCATCTATGAAAAACAAATTTAAATTTCAGCCAGATAACGCCTGAATCTTGCCTGTTGCATGAAACATGGCAAGCTTTGTTATATGGTGCATAAAAGATTGCAAACAATTTCGTTGTTTACGCCTCCTTTGGCTTGGAATTAAACGAGGGGGAATTTTACGCGCTTGTTAACCCCTTTTTTCTGTGTGAATTTAAGACTAAAATAAGATTCATGACGTTTGGAGAGTAAGGGCCACCCACAATAGAAACGTTTGCGTTTTCGTTGACTTAAATTTGACAGAAACCCTATCGAAAGCTGTCAAATTTACGTATACTCATCCGCAACGTATCAATTGTTGGCAAGCCCTAATGGCTGGCCCACAATTGATACTTTGCGGATGCGTTTGCGTGAATTTGACAGTTTTCCCATAGGTTTTCTGTCAAATTTACGTCAACGCATCCGCAACGTATCAATTGTGGGTGACTCTTAGATATTTCCGTACATTGAAAAATAATTTCCGTCAATAATCTTTCACTTGTTTCGTAAACATGGCTTTGTAGATAGAATCGTTGCAGAAAACAGTGAATAGGTTCGTAAGTCCTACCTTCGATGCCGCATGTAAATGAGTTTGATTTCTGTTCTAGTCTTTGAATTTTTCGGCATAGAAGGCTAAAAAAGTCAGTAAATTGCAGACGAAATAGGCAAATTTGTCAGAAGATAAACTTTTTCTAGTCGAATTGACTTTGACTTTGAATTGAATTTGAAGAAACATACCAGACTTTTTTTATTATCCTCTATACCTAAAGTAAGAGATCAGCCACCACAGGTGCAGCGAGTTTTGCCGATTTTGACGATACTGTTCTGGATACTACTGTTCTGGAGGATTGTTAGCAAAGACCAAAAACGCGTTCAGCTGAGTCGGATATTTTTGGATTCATGCTGAAGATGTTGCTCGATTTTTGCAGGTGCTAGCGAAAGCAAAAGTTGCACCCAGAAATATGGTTCTGACAAAAAGTGAAGCTATTTTACAATAATAACAAAGTCTTCGCAATCACAGTCTAGCTTAGTTGACGCGATTGCGTGAGTCAAGACCTATCCAAGCAACATCAGAGGCAAGCTGTGTGGTTCAAATACTACTACACTGTGCCGGCGTCGGTGGTGTAGTGGTAAGCATGACTGCTACTTGCACCCCAGTGGGTCTGGGTTCAATCCCAGTCGACCGACGTCGGTGGTTTTTCTGAGGAAAAAAATCTTGGTCACGCACGCCTTCCTTTGGAAAGGAAGTAAAGCCGTTGGGCCCGGTTCATAGTCATTAGTCCTTAGCTAGGGACCAGGTAGTGGAGTCGTCTCCCTGGCGTTGGTGATTGTCACCACCATGTGAGGAAAATAGGCCGACGGAAAATAAATAAGTTAAAAAAAAAATACTACTACACTCGTATAAGCAAACGAAGCAGCAACACCTGCAAAACAAGCGCATTTGACAGTCGAGAATCGTCGCCGTTTATGACCATCATCTGTTCGTTTCTCCTTCTATCACAAACCCCAGCGAAAATCGTGGAGTGAGAATTGTGTCAACTATCAATACTGAATTTCGCAGATTGCAACTCTGGTATTTCACTTAAGGATTTGTCGATTCCGTGGCTGGAATTGACACTAATGAAGAGAACCGCAGTTTATTTGAGTATTTATTCATTGCTTTAATTTTCGTAGATTTTCGCCTACTTGAGTACTCTATCTGTTTTTTAATGCAGTTAGCCATTTCCCAAATTTTACTCATAAAAATGTTTATGCATAATCTTATTAGAAATTCCCTCACCGACAGTTCTGTTTCCGATCAGTTATGTTTAGAAACACGTGAATTTGAATAGTTTTAATTAATTTCTATTTTAATGCAATATATTGGTCAAGACATTGTTCTTAATTGCTATTGGTTTTATGGAAATTCTGTAAACCATAGTTCAGACTTGTAGTGTGCTTTAAAACCTCTGTAAAACTTGCAGAGCTTCTCGGATAGCTACTAAACCGAACTTACGTGTTAAACATATGATTCGATCATTCTTTTCAAAATCAATGTCGTATTTGAAGCTTCCTTTCTTGTTCTTTGATGTTCTTTGATGCGAAATGAGTTTTCTACTCTAGATCACATTTTTGCCTAGCTCCTTCATTCGGCCTATGTAATCAAATAAGTAATTAATTCATCAATAATCAACAAAATCATGTTGCTATTAGATTGACCGATGTAATCCGAAGGAATTGAGACAATATTAATCAACTTATAGTTTTACACTTTCACGTAATTTTCGATTTCTTGAAATTTTGGGGCATCATGATTTCACTGGTTAAGCTGAACAGATGAACTACACGATCTTCAAGTGATCTAAATTTGGCTTAATTAAATCGATATATCAAGTAATGCCGCCTGGATGTACAGAAAATAGTAACACGTTACAAACTTACAGTTCACATTGCTAAAATAACAATGATTTTACAAAAAAATCATAGACCCAATGTTAGGGACATATTTTTTTGTATGTTCCCAACTATGGCCTGTTGTATCAATAACGTAGTAAAAAGGTTGTTATTGGTAAAATTTCTAGTGGAAATGCATGTGTTTGCGGTTGCTTTTATTCAAGTGGCTCATCTTAACACAAACCGAAGGAACTAAGCCGTTGTATAGTGAATTATAATGTTTTCATTTTTGAATGGCTAGTTAATCATATATGAACATCACTTATGTGTTTCAAAACAGTTTTACTTTAGTTTGTTTTGTGAAATTTGGTGTTAAGTAAAGCGAATACAGCTGACAATGCCGTAATTCATAGAATGAGAAGAAAAAAACCGTACAAAGACTGCATTTAGTAATAAATCCATTGAATGGGACGAATTTGCATCCATGAATAGACCCAATTTGGTGCTTGTAGACCGACATTAAATCCATATCCCTTGAAAGTTTCTGACTTTATAAAAAGAGTTGTGTAGCTTTTCGTGATACAAACTACCAAATGTCTTATCAAACATATCTTAGCAAGTGTAGAACTTTAAGAGTTATAATCAAAAATGTAATCGATGGGTGCATAATAGGCTGAGTCAAGGGACACATACCCTATCATCGATATAACTCCAATGCAATGCAATACTTCGACAACGAAGCAATTTAATTCATCACTTTTAT
>JASCZW010012009.1:0-37171 GCA_034211315.2 Aedes japonicus
ACTTAACCAGCACTGTAGAATGATTATCAATTGTTTAATTTAATTTTCCTAGAACATTAACTTCTTAGAAATCAGACAATGTTGGAAGCGGATAATTTCTAATGTATCTTTTTACGAGCTTAAAGATTTTAAATGCTGCATTTAGTGTTGTTGTCCATGCAATCCATTTCCAATAGATTCACAACGCTGCCATATCTAGATGCAGCGTTGTCGCGACGATGCCATATTAAGATTTCCCAATGTGCATCCTCAGTTTTACAGAAGGATGTTCTTTTCAAGTTTATTTATTTTTTGAAGCTCAATCGGATAAAATTTATACAGCCAAGTTTTTGTTTATAAATACATTAAATTCAAAAAGAAACGCAAAACGTAGTTTTTTTTTTACATGTTCATTTATCTGTACAGGGTCAATCGAATTAACTAACAAACTTTTTTAAATTATCAATAGTAAACGCGAGCAAATTCCGTTAAATTCCACTACAGAAAGCTTATCTTTCAACAAATAGGCCTATTTCGTCTGCGACTTACCGATTTCTTCAGTGTCGAGTGCTACAGAATATTGAAATTTAACAGAATTTGCTCGCGTTTACCAATGATAATTTAAAAATGTGTTTCATTTTTTTTAGAAAAAGTGATCAAGTGAAGTGTTAATTTTATTTTTCGTAGTTTTTCAATTACAATCGTTCTACTAATACGCTCGTAAAAGTGTTTTTTTAAGTGACGTACAATCTAAGACTTCAGATCACGTACAGCCAAAATATCTCGAACCGGTGTATTGGGTTGGCTACCTCGAGCCCGAAAGGAATTAAAATGCTCAAATCTGACTCCACAATGTTCAGCACAAGACCAAATAACGTGATCTGCGTCCTGATAGCCTTGTCCACACTCACAGAGATTGCTTTTGCTTAGCCCAACACCATATAAATGAGCGTTCAAAGAAATATGATTGAACATGAGGCGAAACATCACACGAATGAAGTCTCCCACATCTATCTCCTGAACCAAGATTTCTTCGACATCTTTAGGGGGATAGAATGGAGCAATGGCAAAAAATCTCCAAACCTCTTTTACTCTAAACAGTCTGCTCTCTCATTGCTTAAAATCGAACAAAGAGAAGGAACCCATAGGTAACGATAAAATAACGCAACGATAAAGTACTCAGAAGCTCATAATAAAATACGAGGAGTGCTTTACCGGCCTCAAGGAGCGCATAGCCTCTATAGACCTGCGATTATCCGTGAAAATGAAGTACTTATCCGATGTTAGTGAGGCAATCATTTCTAGTGTAAAGTGATAATTCTGCGACATACACGGAACAAGGAGCTTGACGTTTTTGTGTGGCACTATATATTTCATTATATATATATATACCAACGCCGTCGGAATCTCTATCAATGATCCGTCAGTGTAGAATTACTGGAATTTACTTGGCGAAACTATGGAGAAAATATCACCGAAGCAATAATTGGACAATGATGCTCTGGGATTCAAATGACAAATGAAAATGTATCAAACTGCTGAAGTCGGAAAAGCAACCAAGATTGGGAATGTTCGGCGAAGGGCTGACATCTTGTGTTATGAACAAGTGGTACAAAGTCATGAAGCGAGTTTGAGGATTCATCTCAAGGAGCTTCTCAAAGTTTTCGAATACCTGAGGGTTCATAACTTCACACCTGGTGAGGAGTTGTGGACTGAAAACAAAATCTATTATTTTTTTTATTTACATGCCATAACGTCACAATACTTTAACATAGCCTGATACACAATATCCCTCCATAATGACCGATTCGTGGCTGCCCCTCTCCAATCCCTTGGGCACCTTGTACCCCCTGGGTCTTGCTCCACCTGGTCTGACCATTTTGCTCGTTGCGCTCCACGTCGACTTGTACCAACCGGATTCCCGTCGAACACCATATTTGCAGGATAGTTGCCCGGCATTCTCGCAACATGTCCTGCCCATCGTATCCTTCCAGCTTTTGCCACCTTATGAATACTGGGTTCGCCGATCGATTACCTCGGCAAAGCAGATAAATTGACCGGATCTGTTAAAAATCGTGCCTCGCATGTTAAAAGCCGCTTGTCGCATAACACCTTCAAGAGCAATGTTGAACAGGAGGCAAGAGAGACCATCACCTTGACGAAGCCCCCTGCGGGATTCGAATAAACCCGATAATCCACCCAATATCCTCACATAGCACTGGGTGCCATCCATCGTAGCCTTGATAAGTCGGGTCAGCTTCCCCAGAAAACTGTTCTCGTCCATGATCTTCCATAGCTCATATCGGTTAATTGTATCATATGCGTCTTTGAAGTCGATGAATAGATGATGCGTTGGAACTCTATATTCACGGCACTTTTGGAGACCGTCCTTCGATGAAGCCGGCCTGATAACTATTTGCTTGTGGCGACAGTCGCTGGAAGATGATTTGGGATAGTACTTTATAGGCGACATTAAGTACACTGATCGCACGATAGTTTTCACAGTCCAGCTTGTCGCCTTTCTTATAGATTTGGCAGATAACCCCATCTTTCCACTGCTCCGGTAGCTGTTCGGTACCTCAAATCCTGACAATGAGTCGATGCAGACATTTTGTCAACTTGTCCGGACCCATCTTGATAAGTTCTGCTCCGATTCCATCCCTTCCAACTGATTTGTTGTTCTTCAGCTGCTTGATGGCATCCTTAACTTCACCTATCGTCGGGGCTGGCACATCTCCGTCACTCACTGCATCGACAACGTCTCTTCCATCGCTGTCTTGGTCCTCTTCCTGTACTCCATTCAGATGTTCAGCGAAGTGCTGCTTCCACCTTTCGGTCACCTCACGATCGTCCGTCAGGATTCTCCCATCCTTATCCCGACACATTTCGCCTCTGCGGGATGCGTTGAGTTTCTGGTAGAACTTTCGCGTTTCATATGAACGGTGCAGCTGTTCTAGTTTCTCACACTCCTCCTCCTGGCGGCGCTTTTTCTCCCGGAAGAATTGGGTCTGCTGTCACCGTTTCTGTCTGTATCATTCCACATTATGACGGGTGACGCATCATAAGTGCCCGCGCTGCGTTCTTCTCATTCAACACCTGCTGACATTACTCGTCGAACCACTCGTTCTGTCGGCTTCGTTCCACATAACCTAAGACGTTTTCCGCTACGTTGCTGATAGCTGTTTTCACGGTGTTCCAACAGTCCTCGAGAGAGGTTTCGTCGAGCTAGCCCTCTTCCGGCAGCGCAGTTTCGAGCGATTGCACGTAGCTTGCGGCGACTTCATGTTGCTTCAGTCACGCGAAATTATACTGTGGCGGGCGCCAGTACCCAAAGTTGGTCACTACGAAAACAAAATCTCCCGTACTCTAAAACCCACAAAATTGTTGTCCGGTACATCGTTAGAAGATCTTGTGGGTGTGCTCCCCTCTATGTTTTGGTAATTGTGCAGAGAAAGTTGATCCTTTGCTGGCACTTTCGCTTTAGATATTTAATGTAGTATCTATTGCTACTAATTAAAAATTTATTAAACCCAAAAATACTTCTACTCGCTGTCACGCCACCTTGCGGCTATTAACCGGAACTTTGGCCACAGGTGAAAAAAACTTGTAGGCATATTCTTCAGTTCCTTGGTCACCTTTGTGATTCAATTATCCATCGTTTAATCACCGAATTATTTGAATATACTCTCGTCTTCAAATTGATCCAGAACTTCCGCACGTTCCGCTTCACCGGGAAGATCTCTTTGACCAGAATATTCAGCCATTGTTTCTGGGATTCCGCTTGGTTCTCCGACACGGTGATTTCGACTGGTCACTGCATGGTCCACCATGTTAGCCGAAACATCCGAAATATCAGATGAATTGTGTATCACTTTCGTTCTGGAAGTGCATTTAGAACACTAAGTTGAGAGCAAGCTATAAGCTAATTGCAAAAGCAATAAGCTTGAAATGCTGAGAAAGAAGAAAGAACAAGGTTCTATCCTTTTACATATCTACTTTTTATTAAAATAATAACTCATTTTTTTTCAAGTTTATTTCATAATAAAAATTAAAAATCGGTCTAGTAGTTTAAAAATTGTATTTTTATCAATTTTGGACCACTCTATTTCGAAATGAGTCACCATAATGACAAAATGAAAAATTAAAGTCATAAATTTTCCTAAAAGAAACCAACCTACAAAATATTGCAAAATTCTAAGATCCACCTCATCTCTTTGGAGAGGAATGAATTAATTATCATATGTTACGGATGCTCCGGAACATCCGGAAGATCATGCAATGGTCACCCAGAGCCATAAATTGTTCTCCACATTAACATTAACATTTTATGCACAAATTGTTTTGAAAAAAATCGTATTGCCTTTGGATGACACTAATGAATTTATCATTTTCTCGTATGTTCCGGGTATTCCAGGGGACTATAAATTATCTATATCTCGGTAATGTGACCCAATACACTTAATTAGATAGCATATTTAAAATCAGTGGCCCAAAATTACTTTGAAACACATAGCATTGCTGAGTAAAATCCATTTTAGACTTTTTGCTGCTTTTTGTATGAAATGAAATCACTGTGCGACGGGCAAATCTACCGAGACGAGTGCCTCCTGAAGCGCCTGCTGAGGTCTCATGGAGACGGGATGCTATTGTGGTCGGATTTGGCCACAACGTGCGGCTGTTTTTGTACCAATTAACATCCACCCACCGAAGTCACCGGAACTCTGTCCCATAGAGAAACCTTAGCCAACATGAAGGTTAAACATCGTTAAACACCAAAATATTTGAGAACGAGCTGGCTTTGGTGAAACAGTGGGTAGAAGTATCAAAAAAAGTAGGCCCCACTATTGCTCTAAAGGTTATGAGAGAAGTCAAGGGCAAATTGCGGGCATTCAGTCAAGGGAAATATTTTTTTTATTGTTTTTCGTCTCGAATAAAAAAAAAATAACATATAAATAAAATAAAAAAATTATAAAAAAAGGAGGATCAATAAAAGAACCAATATAATCCAAACCTAACCATATTGTAGTTGTTTATTTCTTGAAAATTTAAAAATGAATTTTTGGCGATCATTTTTGTGTCTCATTTTTTTCGAATACAATCTTGAATGATTGGACTCGGAAAAAATGTGACACTTTGTTTTGGGTGTAACTTTTTATCGCGTGTGTAAAAATTAATGAAATTTTCTAGTTCCTACTAGTAATACTAGTTTAGTGTTATGTAGTGTTATGTTTATGTTAATTTTATCGCGATCTGTCAAGTAGTTTTCAAGATGCAATCGAAACAAGAAGAGCTACGCCAGCAAATCTTGGGCGCGGTGATCAATAATCCTGGTCAGTCGCACAGATGGATCGGCAAAAGGTTCGGAATCCACTATTCCATCGTGTCCCGCGTTGTGAAGAGGTTCCAGGAGACAAAGACCATCGAGTGGCGCGCTGGAAGCCTCCGAAAACGGAAAATTGAATACCCAGAGAAGGCGCGGAGGATAAGGCAATACTTTAAGAATAACCTGAAATTTTCCAACCGAGACGTGGCCAAAAGTGTCAATTCGTCGAAGTGGTTAATCCATCAGACCATGAAGCGGGCTGGGCTACGTGTTTTTAAGGTCAGAAAGGCGCCAAACCGGACTGACAAGCAAAACACGGTGGCCAAATTGCGAGCGCGGAGGCTGTACCGTGAGTGGCTGGTCAAGCCAGGCTGTCTCGTCATGGACGACGAGACATATATCAAGGCGGGCACCAAACAAATCCCCGGCCTCGAATTTTTTGTCGGTACGTCCCGCATGGAGGTTCCAGAAAAGTTCCGGAAGAGAAAGATGGACAAATTCGCAAAGAAGTACCTGTTGTGGCAAGCGATCTGCGAGTGCAGACGGTACAGCAAGCCGTTCGTTAGAACCGGCACAATAAACGGGCCGATTTATCGAGATGAATGCTTGCAGAAGCGCTTGCTGCCCTTCCTTCGATCTAATCGTGGTCCTACGCTGTTCTGGTCGGATCTCGCTTCGTGCCATTACGCCATGCCTGTAATGGATTGGTACGAAGCGAAGGGCGTGAATGTGGCCCGAAAGCGGCGAACCCGCCAAATACACCAGAACTTCGTCCGATCGAAAAGTTTTGGGCGATAATGAAGAAGAAGTTGAAGAAAA
Source organism: Aedes japonicus (assembly GCA_034211315.2). Lineage (NCBI taxonomy): Eukaryota > Metazoa > Arthropoda > Insecta > Diptera > Culicidae > Aedes > Aedes japonicus. The sequence goes on from JASCZW010012009.1 coordinate 6,122, forward strand.
GCGGAAAAACATTCAAAACCGATCAAGCCGATTGAAGAAAAACTGGGAGAAACTATGTAAGGAAGATGGACAAAGCCTCGTCCAAGATCTCATGAGCAGTGTTAAGATAAATGTACGAGCATTCAGCTTGGGGGAGGAAATTTAATAGATAAATTTTGCTAAAACATAACTAATATATAGTTATTTAATCCCTAAAAATTTTAGAGGTATCCGATTTAAAATGATTTTTTTGGTGATCATTTATGTGTGTCTCATTTTTTCCGAGTCCAGTCTTTATGCTTATTCATCTGAAATTATTCATTGGATAGTTTGTAAGGTGACAGAATAATTTAAAAGATATTAGACAGGGATGCAATTGATACATTTTTCGCCAATATTATCGAGCTAATTTTAGTAGGCCTATCATTTCCCTGTACATACATATCTAATTTCAATGACGTTGAATACTATATTAAAGTATATGGTTTAATGAGGGTTTTTTCCGCATTTGTTTTAAAGCAATTGGATATTCTTAAATAATTAACTGATTCTATACAAAAACGAAATAATAATCGAAATAAAGGGATCGATTTTGCCTGAATTCACGGTGTTGCACAGCAAAAAAATCAATTTGAACAGTCACGTAAGACTTCCCTCGTTTAATTTCAAGCCAAAGGAAGTGTAAACAACGAAATTGTTTGCAAACTTTCATGAGCCATACAACAATGTTTACAATTTTTCATACAACAGGCGTTATCTGGCTTAAATTTACTTTAAATATTCCATTGATTTCTGCCAAATCTAGCATTCCTTTTATGTGCATTAAATAACGCAGACAATTTCGTGTTTTTTGTTTCAAACTGTGTATATATATTATAAGACTGCACAAATTGAAAGAAACATTTGATTTTCTGCGTTATCTAAAGCACATAAAGGAAATGTTAGATCAGGCAGAAAATAATGTGATACTTGTACAGAAAATTGGTTACATTGTTGTATGGAAGATTGCAAACAGTTTCGTTGCTTACGCCTTCTTAAGCTTGAAAGTAAACGAGGGTAAAATTTACGCGCCAATTAAAATTCATTATTTTTTTCTGTGTGTATTAGAGCACCAAAATATCATCGCACTTCAAACTTATTTTCCGCCTGCCTCGGCAATCAACCATAATTTATCATTAAGGGTAAATCATTAAATAGAACATTTTTTCGCCGCTCAAGTTCGAAAATGTTTGCTTAACTAAATTGTGAAAGCTTAACTTGGCGGGTCCTTAATTGCCAAAGTGCCCATTTCAGGTCCACCCCACTACCCGGTGCACTGCGCTGAGCACAGGCACATCTTTCATCCCCTTCGATCAATTAAATTACTGCGTTCGTGCGTGTGTTTGCTGGCGAGTGAGGCTGGAAAGCTTTATGGACATTTGCGAAGCCGCCGTATTTCATCTATTTTATTGAATGGCGTACAAACACGCAGAGAAAATATCTATAGGGTGCGAAATAGAATACAAGGGGAAACAGGAAAAAAATCTCCTTTTTGCTGGCTGTGTGTATCAATGAAAACCGAAGGCAACAACGACTTCCCCGAGCAGCGGGAACGGGTATAAATACCAATAAATTTCGGAATGAACATAATCGATTAAAAAGTAATTTTTCATGCGAAATGGTCTTGCCGATGGATGTTCGTAGATTTGGTAGTACAATTTTCCCGATGGTGTTTCGGCGAATATGCTAGGGGACAGATTAGGACTGTTGTGACACGCATTGCTGGGTTATTTGCAGATTGTGTCGCTGATTGGCTTATGCACAAAGTTGGAACGGAAGTTTGAAACGTTCCATGAGATAAGTTGAACACAGTAGGCATTTGTTTTGGGTTTTGCACAAATCTTCGGTGTTAGAATCATTAAAATGCACAACTCAATATTCACTTTCACGAGAAAGTGTATGCATGAAAAGCACTTACGGACAGTTTGTGTTTTCGCTGCAAATTAATGTTGACCTTTCGAGGTGGGGATCACTTTTTATAACTTTTGCTACATGATGTTCGGAAACAATTTCAGTTTCCAGTTGTCAGTTTTCTTTGTGGCCGTTAGTGTCGTACTGAGTGAATGGCACAAAAACTGGCAATGGCAAAAACATTACATGGTAAGTGTTCCGTTTTTTTCACCTAGTTCTTGTAGCAAGTGTTTTCTACCGCATTCAGTCAGTGACGGTTTTCTGACGGGGTAAAAATAATATGTTCTCGGTAGACTTGACAACCAACGAGGCTTCGTTACGTAGCCGGCTAACATGATTTTCAGGTGAGTTTCTGTTGTGTTTTTTTCTCTTCAAATCCAGGAAAATGTGGCATTTTGATTAATTTTCATGTAGGTTAAAACTCCTTCTTTTTCATAATTTGAATTTTTTTTGGTATTGTTGTTTGGAATAAATACATTCTAGAGAAATTCAATTTCGCCATGACAATCAAAATCTCCCAACCCGTCGAGAAAGTCCATGGGTACTTTGTGTAATCACGTTGCGACACCAGCTCATCGCCATAGGTGTCCAGAGTGTGCCATCATTGATAGGGGTGCCGCCGCCGACACCGCAGGAGACTGTTAATTCGCTGTGCTGCTCTTACTGCGGATCGTGGGACGCCAATTCTAGGTTGCATTTCCCATCATCGGTCGCCGTCTGGCGACCGGGTAATGGTGTCAAATGGAAACAAATTAAAAATTATAATCCCCGCACCGGATGTGACACTCACCCTTTGTGCTGATTCATTACCGAATACGATGCGCGGCGGCCGTGTTGTTGTTTGCCATGGGCGGCGTGCGGCGGATTTTAAATAATTCTGGCCAGTTGTCTCCCGTGGTGATGAACTGCTGTCGGTAGATTGTTGAATGGCTAAATGGAGTGGTGCTAATGGGAAGGAACTATACGACTGATCCAATGAAGACCGAATATGATGCATTTTGATAAAAAAACTTTAATCAATTGTTTTGTATATTTGAAGTACTGATCTTTTTTCTTAGCATCTGAAGCTTACTATTACTAATAATTTATTGCCTACGCTCATTTTATTGTGATGTGTGCATTAAGCATATCACAGCCTAGCGTATTTATTTATTTATTTATTTATTTATGTGTCGTCAATCAAGTTTGTAGACCGTTTTATTTCGTAGATTATCTTATAGTTGTTTTTACTCAATTTTTTTTAATACAATATAGTATGCATGGAGCAATATAGATCTGACTACATATAAAGACCTCTTAGCTATTCATGCCCACGTAAATATTGCCTTAATTTTGTTTTGGACATTGTTAAATCAACACTATTGCACTGTTTATTGTAATTGGCCAAAATTTTCCGTTATCGTACGATGGTAATTAGGTGCAAATATCTGTCAGTACCTTATATAGGGAAGTGAAAACTGTGCTTACCATAGTACATATATTCATCACATTCTGCAGTCATCCAACTTCAAACGTTAAAAGATGATTAATTTCTCCAATAAATGGACGCAGTAACCAAGAATATATAATCCTGGCAAATAAAATTAGGAATTTAATTAAAAGCTACAAAAACGTTTCGGAGACTTCAATTTCTATATCCTATACACACATTTTCCTATATCCTCACACATTTTCGTTGCGTAGTTGCACAAACCATAAAAATCACACTTCACTTATTGCACTAGCCACAAGAGAATCTATGAGTGACTAAATACTAGAAAACTTTGGGATTAATTTTCACAATAATTTTAATACGCTTGTACCTATTCTGAACCGTGTTTACAATCGACGTAATCGCTTGATGTTTCCAAACTGTTTTATTATGACTCTTATTCTAATGAAATGGGTTTGGCAGTACTTCAATATCACTTTTATTGTGGGAGTGCTATAAATCGCCCAAAGTTGAACTATTTTATTTTTCCATAGTTTTAATAAATAATAACAAGCTTCTAATTGTAGATTTTTTCAATATTTGCCGAGAAATAAAATTCCACATTTAATATCATTTTTCCATCTATGTTGAATTTGGCGGCACTGCTCACATACTGTATAGCAAACACATCAACGCTAGTATGCGTGTACAAATCATTCATAGAGCATTCTATGCCCCATGTTATGGTGAGTCTTGTTGTCAATATTCTCATGGAAGAGTAACAAACAAACCCTTTCATTTTGTCTTCGTTAAATGCATGCTACCCAACAGACGTGAAGTGCTGTCAAATGAGCTACTTCAGTTGTGGAGAGCGTTAACTTGTTTATATTTTTCTTGATTAAAATCAGTACGATTAACATATGTACACAGATGAGTTTTATGTTTTTCGTGATATTATTAAAATAGATACATAGCAGTGGCAACTTTTTCGTATTAAATTGGAAAAAAAAAATTAGAATCCAAAGTTTTGTGTGTTACTAAACGATTAATGGTAAGTGGACGAATAAATTGTTAATAACTTGTGTATTCAGCATGAAGCAGGAGTCTAATGGAATCTCATAGCATCATCTTTCTATGATTGCTCCGGCGATATTTGCTGCAAAGTTTGGCCAAGTTGATTCCACTAAATCGTTCGTCACTAAAGGATCATTGATTGAGGAGGAATCAGCAGGTTTTGATATATACAATGAAATCCATAGCGCCAATCGTAAACTTCAAGCTCCTTGTTCCGTATATGTCACTTTACGCTAGAAATTATTGCCTCACTTACACCAAATCAGTACTTCATTTATAGGAAGTGATAGTGATAGGAAGTAAAAATACAGGATCTTCTAAGTGCTTTATCTTCGCGTTATTTTATCATCACCTTTGTATGGTCGATTCTGGACAATGAGAGAGCGGACTCGCTTGCAAAGGTGGGCGCTATGGAAGGCGATATTAACGATGGACAAATTGCCTTCAATGATTTTTTTCCTATTTTTCGTCAACAGTCACTCGTCAGCTGTTTGGTAGTAAAGGAGGTTTGGGGAGATGGCAACATTCTATCATTCCAAAGATGTCGAAGAAATTTTGGTTTGGAGGGATGGATGTAAGTCGAGACCTCATTCATGTGATGTCTCGCCGCATGTCCAATCATTATTCTTTGAACTGCATGAGTATGTCGACGCGATCAAATGCTTCAAATGCTACATGGCTCCCGTTATCAATTGTTTCCAGAGAATAATTCACAATTTCGAGTCAATTAGTGGTTGACGAATGGCCTTGGAAAATCCGTGCTGTGAGGTAATTTTTTTATTGTTTTTTGTTTAAATTTTCTATCATTTATGATCGCCTCAAAAAGTTTTGAGATGCAAGAGATATTAGCGCTTATCACTATAATTGCTGACGTCAGAAATTTTACCACAATTTGAAAATTGGTTTAAACTGGCACTAAGAATGACTTTTCCCATATTTTTGGAAAGTCTCCGGGTTTCAGTGACATATTCAAAATCCAAAATAAGTTGTAAGCTCAGTTGCCAAAGTTTTCATGAAAACAGGAGGGACTCGATCAGGTCCCGAGCCTTTCTATGCGTCCACATTTTTAATGCCTCCAAAATGTCATGCACATTGATTTCATTAACGCTAATGTCAGTTGAAAATTCAGGAAGGAGATGAAAGTATTCACGATCGCAATCTTTTTTTTTTTTTTTTGGTAGGTTACTAGCTGCACGCTGAATAGCGTCGAAACCTCTACACTAGGCCTTTGATGATAGAATAGATTACGTAGGCCTTTTGAAGTAGTTCACCAGCCGTACACAGGCAATGGCACCCAAGAAGACGCTGTTATGAACTGACTCGGAAGGTTACGTTAGAGAGGGTGAGAAAGTTTCATTTTTTATTACACTTTGTTAATATTAGTTAATTTATTATTGATCATTTTGGTCAGTGTTATTAAGTTTACGTGGAGTTTTTCGTTCTTAAGTTTTATTAGGATTTTCATTATGTTTGGTTATTAACACATATGTTTGTTGTTAATATATAATTTTTGGTGGTTTATTTTATGTTTTTAGGTATTGTTCAATACGGGTTTAAATATTGTTTAGCAAGTAATTTTATTTATTTTCAGAAGATGCACCTCAGAATAACCGTATTCTTTCTGGAAAGAAAAGCGTTGAGACTGAATTTAGTTCAATGAGAATAATTTTTATAGTTGTGATATGTTTGTGATTCATTGGAACTCATTTAATGGAATTGTTTTGCTTCACTGTTTACTTAAATGTTCAGTTTTGAAGGTGAGTTATGTTTCATTGTATTTTAATTTATTTAATATATTAAGCAAATTAAATAGTAATTTGGTTACCTATTTATGTAATGTATTCCATTGAGTCAGCACAGTTAGTTTTATTTGAGAATTGTAGTCAACGAGATCAAAATTGTAATAAAATTGAGTAATAATGTTTCAATGTCAAGAGTATCACTGTGAACCTCCCAACGCCAGTATGTATCGCGTTTTCAAATACTTCCCATGCTTTTTATAGGGACTCCCCAAAGTATTAGTTCGACTGATCATTACGGATATCAGGAATATGTTATGTTATATGTTATGCTTACCTTTATATCATTAATGGAGGTTTGTTTTAGTTGTACTCACGTAGGGTTGGTTTCTCATGGATTGTTATTTCTATTCTTGTTAGTATGCCGTGCTTCCTATTGACTATAACCTGCTCGAATAGCGTGACGTTTATTTGTTCAAGATGATCTTTCACTTTTTCTTTAGATATTTATAGTTTAGTTTAATGATGTCAAGTGTTCATGTGTGCCTAAAGTCAATTATGCATCATTTCCTTACCACCTATTACTTTGTCTGCCTAAGTCCGTTTTTGTCTTTTGCGTTATTTAAAATGACTTGTGTTATTTGTAGGAAAGTTTTTGTTCCCCTTTTATTTCATTGCTTGTTTTGTTTTGTCTCATGCAATTTTCTAAGTTATTGAATTGTTTTCAATGTTTTGCGTGCATTTACAGTCTAACAGTCGTTTTTTTTTGAGTCGTAGTCAGCTATAGGATTCACTTTTCGGTGGCAAAAGATACGCTTCATCGCGTCTATTCCCTATCTCCTAATATAAAATTATCGAGATTGAAGCCGTTCTGAGATTGTTCTTTGGAGTGAAACATACAGAATAAGTTTGGCGCCACTTATATTGTTTTGAAAAAACTTCTACTCCGTGAATACAACAGTCGAGTTCCTATGAATGTTGATACTTATGGATACATTGTTTATTATACTATTGGTACCTAGCTATCTGTTTTAAAGCATGATTACGGCACGTCCTGTAAAGGAATGCTTCAAAAAAGTGTTGCATCCAATAGGAAATCCCACTTCATTATGTCTGAGGAGAGAGCCCCTCCAGACAGCATCACAATTCCAGATTTCCAGACAGGACGTCCGTTGGATCACATCCGTAAAATTAGTGCATCAATGCCAGATATGTGACGCGGCATAAAATAAAAATAGTCAACATGTGATACCATCACGTCAGAATATGTCTTTGGTTCCCATCCCAATACGAATGGTGTAGGCCCTACCATCGCGGCCAGATCACATACTCAAGGGTAGGGAAGTATTCACGATCGCAATCTGGACCTATTTTAAAAAATGTCCGCAAATAAATTGCATTTCTCTTCTGAATTATTACCTTCACAATCGGCATAGGACATTTTAGACGGAAAATTGTCCTTTCCAATTTGGTCTTGACATAGTAAAAACAGTTTTTTTGGATAGGATTTAATTTCTGGCTCAATTTCACTGCTCTACTGCTCGAATGCTATACTCTTCGCCATATCAAGTCGATCGCAGATATCTACATAGTTTTTCATATTTTCTTGACTATTATTATGTTCTGGTAACGATCTTCTAAGTTTCTTATATCCTTGATGAACCAAACCGGATTTTAAGTAACTTGACGCCTTCTATTTTTGATCGGAGCTTCTTCATGTATTATTTTAAACAGCTTATTGAAGAATATTTCAATCGCATTTTCCACATTTTCTTCATTCCATAAAACTGTTTGCCAGTCAATAATATGTGGTTTATTCCTAATGTTGTCATAATTTGCTGATTGGCAATCAAATATTTCGTCGAATTCATTGTCTACAAGTGTTTCATAGTGATGATGACGATGAGATACTACCTTCTATTGTAGCAAGGTAACTTTCCATAGCAGTGGAATAATCTGAAAAAAAAATAAAACGATTTGATCAAGATTCTATTGTTGTTTGTGATCATCAAGCTTCTGTATGAACAGCCAAAAACGTATGTGTGGGCCAGTAAGCAGATACACTTACGCGAAACTCGTGAATACAGGGAAGAGAATCTCCTTCCAAACGCAAGTTTTCACCCACAGCATTAGAATCGAGCCCTTGTTTGACAGAATAAACCCAATAGATGTGGTCGAAGAGTTCGCCCTCGTGCCGTGAAATGTTAACAATAGGGAAGGGGCTATACCATGCTCTCTATCCAAATCGTTTCACTTGGGTGCCCTGATGGTCCTTCCCTTTTCCGTTATATACGAGGTCGAGGATAGTTAGTATATTTTGTAGTGGTCATTTGATTGCTTACCTTGTGTTAGAAAATTGGGCTGAAGGCAAAAAAGCATCAGTGATTGGTAACACGCTAAGCGCATGTGAGATTTTCAAGGTTATATTCGATGTAAATGGTTCGACGGACGCACGAAACTACCCATGCAGCATCAATCATAGTAACCCATGAGTCAGCAGACAAAATTCGACAGCTCTATCAGTCGAACTCTTACCGAACGGCACTCCGCCGCGTCGAAAACGGACATCTACAACATCTTGGCACCTGGGACAACAATCAAAACATCGAAAGAAAGCCCGGTTCTGGACGGCCGACGACCCTGAGCGACAAAAAGCTCCAAAGGATGCTGAAGAGGAAGACCGAGGGAAACGTGGCTACATCGTTGCGTGCGCTTGGCCGGGAGGTCGGTTCAACCGGCTGAATAAGACAGTCAATTCGATTTTGGTGATGGACAACGAGACTTATCTCACCCTGGATGGCAACGACTGACAGGGCACTTCGTATTTTACTTCCCCGACGAAGGAAGTGTGCTCCGGGGTGAAGTTCATTTCATACAACAATTTCCCCAAGAAGGTGCTGCAATGGCTGACAATCAGCGAGAAGGGGATGTCAAAGCCGTTCTTCTTTCGCTCAGAACTGGCTGTGAATGTGGAAATTATAGTACGAAATTCCTGCCGGAAGTTGCGTCGTTCATCAAGAAATACTGTAGGGGGAAGACACGGTGTTCTGACCGGATCTGGCTTCGGCCCACTACTTGAAGCGATTGTTGGAGGAGATAGAGCGGCTGAATATCGATGTGGTACCCAAATCGGCGAGCCCGCCCAACGTCCCTCAGCTGCGTCCCATTGAGAATTTCTGGGCCAACATGAAGCGTAAGATCTACTCTAACAATTTTGTCGCGAAAATTGAGGAGGAATTGATAAACAGAACGAAAAAAGAACTCAAAAACATGCCTACACGCATGTTTTCGTCTGCCATGTCGAATGTTCCGGTTAACTACCGGAAGGCCGCTCACAAGGGCGTAGAATTTTTTGCAAGTAAACCCAAGGGGCAAGACACTGAGCAATCCTGAGCAACTCTGAGCAAATATGAGTATCTCTTATTCACTGGATTCATATTGTCATATTAAACATTCCTACCTTGTGTAATGCTTGGTTTTGACAGGGAAATAATCTAAACAAGAAATGTCTGTCGTGCAAGTCAACCGTATCATCATTGTGGTAATCTTCACCCGATTTTGGGAGCTATTATGACGAACCCACGGAGCTCAGGTTCTCTGTGGGTGATGTAACAATATTCCAAGCTATAGTTGAAGCTGCCAAGCAGTACGGCATTAAAAGATTGCTTCTACAGAAATGCAAATCCGGGCAAAGATTGGAGTAGAATGTTGCACGGGAATTCGATTTTGGACGTCCCGGGGGACAGAATGAGGAAGATATCAGGACTCAGCTCTGATTTTGCCTCAATAAAGCGTAAGTATAGGGCGCTTGAGGAGAATCCAACCAAAAATCAATTGGATCACTGCTGGTCGGATGACATTCCCTTTCTAATATAAGTATAAGACAGAAAGGAAACTGTTGGAGATCACATCTGTACAAGGTAATTTTAAAACTCATTGAATTTGATGTCCTATTGACCCCAACATTACTCTTTACTAAACTCAAGAGAGCAAGAGAGTGTTTCACACGACCGATAACCGATAGTCACTTATCGCCGCTGTGAAGGGAATAGGAATATTATCAATAAATCAGTACAAAAACATACGTTGAAGTGGACAGTACTACGGTCATTTGTTCTTTTGGTTAGTTGATGACAAATTTTGCTAAGTGTTGAGCAAAATTCCCAACTTTAACTTTGCGCGCTCGGTTTTTCGTTTTCAGTTAAGGGACTTCACCGCACGGAATTTAGTGTTTATCTGCTGGCTTGTTTGGTGGAGTGCTTTGCATCGTGGTAACTGTTTCGGAGCTCATTAATTAGTGAAGTAAGTCTTTCGAGTGAACGGTTTCAAACGGCAAGTAGTACTCTATTGACCATTAAAAACATATTCAATGGGTTATTTCCCTTTTCATCTGCCGGGATACTTCGGTAGCTCAATATGGAGAGAAGTCTGCATTAGAAGATCTATTGAAGGAATCCCATTTCCAGAGCTTCCCACAGTCGAAGCCAACGTTGAATGGGTAGAGTCAATCAATCCGTACAATAAGTAATTCGTTTGGCAGTCTATAAATTACACTTATTCCATCTGTTTTTCGTCTTCCTGCAAGAAAACAATGCAACAGTATTAAACAATCTACTTCCTCCTCCAAATACTGCGACCTGTCTTACCTAAAAAGAAAGCTTCTTACGGTACGATAATAAATAATTTCCCAAGACAGTAAACATACTGCTGTCATTGGTTGCCAAGGTTGCCACCGTCGCCACCGTCACATACAAGCTGTTTGATGGAAGGTGATGCATTCTGAGCAAACGTGAGTTTTACGATCAAATATGAGTGAAGTTGTTTTTCTTATTTTTGCACACGATTTTTGACATTCCCACCACTCTTTATCTTGGGGTGTGAAGAAAATCATAGAGTGAGCAAATTTGATGAATCCTGAGTAAATTTGAAGAAAAAAGTTACTCACAAGAAAGCTGTCTTGCCCCATGAGTAAACCTAAATAATTACCTTCCATGGGAAACTTATCTAAAACAATTTTCTGTCGTAGCTTTTTTTTATTACCATCCAAAAAAAGTCCATTTTATTAATGCACACGTTACTCAATTCCATCATGTTTGGTTATAGAAGACAAGAAACTTTTTACAACGTATTACATTTACGAATATCAGGGCAATGATCCCCCATCCTATCTTCAAGTGATTATTACCCTTGTAGCACACATGTTGCCATTACGTTGTGAAAACATACATGTGCCTTTGTTAGTCATAATCAAGTTGTTGCAACTAATTATGATCGTGGTGTGCTACTTGGGTACAAGCTGTCCATTTGGTTCAGGCACGTTTGAACGTTCATGAGGCAGCCGATTCACACATGAAATCTGCCGCGACCAACTCCACAGAACTCGCCCTTACCCCTTTCTGAACCGTAGGGCAGGAATCGTGTTCAAGTGTTTCATAGTTAAGCACAAACAGAGAATACTCGACTGCAGTGTGGAATGCTTCATTTCTCCATATTGGTGATAATGATTCATTTACATAATAGTATTCATATATTTTTGTCAACAGCAAGTCCAAGTAGCAATTTTGTTGATTTTTTAAATGGTCAATTTGATTTAGTCCTAAATTTGCAAGTTTATCAAACATAAATTTGAATGTTTCGTTTTCTCCGAAGGGTGGCAGTAAAATGTATTCGTTATCCATGTCTTTTTTACTGTTCTTTTTGTTCAGACGGGATGGAAAATCTGCATCCAGACTTCTGAAAAACTCAGGGTGTGAGGATGAGGGAGCTTACTCCTCGATCCACTCAAACCCATCAGTGCCTTAAGCCCTGGACCCGCTATCTATGTCTGAAATGTCTGGAATGAATGTTATGACTTATTATGTAATTTGTGTAATTATAACTTGTTATGTAAAGTTCAAAAATTCATCCTTAAGACAAAGCTTTGTGTATTTTTCTAGTATACATAACTTTTTTTGTCTCCTTTATGACTAAAACAGCGTAATTATTCTATGTTTTGAACTATCTCTTAAGTCATATTTACAATTTGTTTTAATACGAATCTTAGGACTAATAAAACGTTTTAAAGATGATTTGAATAATATGTTTTTAAAGTACCACTGTACACATGCCCTTTTCGCTCAATTTTCCTAAAACATCTGTCATACTTCCAAGCCTGCCGCACACTAGCGGAACTATCAAAACTTTCTCTTCATATCTTTCATTCTAGCCAAAAACATTGTTGTTCACTCTTGGTGCCTCATGGTGATGAGCGAACATCTCCTTCTACATCATTACAAACTAGTTTGAGAAAAGTCAAACCAATATAATGTATAAGCCAAATAAGGTTAGTTTATGAATTTTCAATAAACACAACTCATGATCAAATATGGTTGCCATTTGGCTAAATCGATTCTTAAATGATCATCATAGTGTCAAAGGTGAACAATGCTCTGAACGCTTAATAAAATTTCATATGCGAGGCAAACGTTATGGTGCAACTTTTATGTTTACTCTTGTTTAATTTATGTTCCCTTCTAAAGACACAAAAATGCAACAAAAATTATGTAATTTAGTAGCATCCCTGTAGGAATCATTAAAAACTCGTCATCTTGGACATGACATAACACTGTTGGTTAAAAACATTTTCAAAAATTGGAAAATTGTAATGATCTTTGACCATTTCTATCAACATATACATCAAAATCATCAATCAAAAAACCCGCAGCTTGTAAAATTGTTGGTTGTAATTATAATCCCATTTTCAATCGGCATTGTTATTTAAATGTCCATAGTTATGGCGGGAAGTTGAAATTGAGTCCAACATATGTACATCTTAAGAGCAGTCTTATAACATGCTTTCTAATAATAAATTCAATTCTAATTGGTTCATGCAATACCGAAAAATAAGTTTTTTTTCTATGGAGTTTGACCAATTACTCCTCGCACGGAGAATATATAACATAACAATTAATGTATGTAAAACCAAAAATGGTGGTAACCATTAATTATACTGGTGGGGACCAGTATCGCATCGCTTCACGGTGTTTCTCTCCGAGGTCTCTACGTTGGAGACGACGAGAAAAAACTTTAGTGATCGTCAGTCGGTGCGAATCAAAACAAACCCAAAAAAGGAGAGAGTTCCTCTCCCATGTGGGCATCTGTAAACAGAGTGCACACAATAGATCGCTAGAAAAACTATACAAGCCACAGTGGTACATGAGCGTCTTCCAACCGGACATTTTTGCCTGTTGAAGTGGCGGACTTAGTCCGTGCTTGGACCTACCCCGCAGTGGGATGTTAGGCAAAAATGTCGTTGGTTCGAGTACCACTGTACACATGCCCTTTTCACTCAATTTTCCTAAAAAACATCTGTCATATTTCCGAGCCTGCCGCACACTAGCGGAACTATCAAAACTTTCTCTTCATATCTTTCATTCTAGCCAAAAACATTGTTGTTCACTCTTGGTGCCTCATGGTGATGAGCGAACATCTCCTTCTACATCAATTACAAACCGTTTCTTAAGAAGGTATTTCGCAAATACTTTTTGATCGATTGGAAAAATGTAGTGTAACGGGATGTCATGGTAGATAAGCTGCTTGATTCGGCCTATCCATCAAATTGTCATGAATCCATCGATAATCGGCAAATTCATGTTGGCATCATAATGATAGATGTTACGGGATATACTACAATAGATCTAATTACTGGTCGCAGTGGTTTATGTCCCCAACAGAGGAAAAAAAAGTAATGATAGATGTATTTTGTAGTAGTTGAATCATAATACATCAATTTAAAGTTATGTAATTGAGCAATATTTTCGATTTCCTTAACTTTTTAGCCACGATGGTTTCATTTGTTACGTTGAACAGATAATCTTCATGATCTTCAAGTGACCTAAATTTCGCTAAATTGAATCGCAAAACCGGAAGCCCACGTGAGACAGAAAGAGTGTGTGAGAGAGAGAGTAAGAGAGAGAGAGAGAGAGAGAGCAATCTCTCACTCATTGGCTGTCAATGGTATTATGGAAGATTTCTGTTTACAACTAACTACAAGTGACTATTGGAAGAAGCTTTGATCCGGAAGCTAGAAAGTGATAGCTCTATTGCAGATCCAGCAACCCATTTCAGAATGTCGCGAGAGACAACCCATTTCCGAGGTTACTTATACATTCAATAAACGCCGTATGTAAACACTACTGATATAATTTGGAGAAGAGCACTGCAACACACTTCCAGTTTCAAAAATTCCAAACCAGGCACATATTTTGTATTATTTGAAAATACGATACAGGATGGTATATAGTTATAATCAGCCAGATCTCACCCATGGCCGCCTCCTTAATGACACTATCTTGTTCATTCTTTAAAATAAAAAATGTTGACGTTGATTCGTAATAAATTTCATCCACTGGCGATAAAATAAGCGCAAAAATTAACGTTGCTAAACCGCCCGTTAGATATGCAACTTGCATAACAAAATTCTGTACACCACGGTGTGAATGCATCTGAAACTGTGCCAGCTTAAAAACTGCTGTGTTACGAAAAACCTGTGATAACGAATGGATTCAGGGAGGTTTATTTCATAAAATCCAAACCCAACATTCAAAGGGCGGAGCGAAAATTCATGTTTTCAAAATAGGAAATCTTGATTTTCATAAAAATTCGTAATTTTGTGAATGAAAACCCGGTTTATTTCATCAATCTTACGTGTTACGAGGTCCATTTCATAAAATTCAAGCCCAGCATTCAAAGGGCGGAGCTGAAATTCATGTTTTCGAAATAGAAAATCTTGATTTTTATAAAAATTTGTAATTTTGTGAATGAAATCCCGGTTTATTTCATTAATCTTACGTGTAACGAAAAATTTGTGATAACGAATGGATTCAGGGAGGTTTATTTCATAAAATCCAAACCCAACATTCAAAGGGTGGAGCTGAAATTCATGTTTTCAGAATAGAAAATCTTGATTTTTATGAAAATTCGTAATTTTGTGAATGAAATCCCGGTTTATTTAATTAATCTTACGTATTACGAAAAATCAGTGATAACGAATGGATTCAAGGAAGTTTATTTCATAAAATCCAAACCAAACATTCAAAAGGCAGAGCCAATATTCTGGTTGTTGATGAGGTAAATCAGTTTAATCACATTTTTCTCAAAAACTGGACGTGTTACAGCATTTCTGAGCCCATATTTGAATTCAGCGTGGCAAAATCTATAAAATTCAACATATATACTTGAAGGGAGTGAAACACTGCCGAATAATGTAATCATCGATTCATTCGCGACAAAACGGAAAAAACACTCTAATTATGTCTGGGTGACACAATACTATCACTAATTAACAAAACTAAGCTGATTTAAATCTTCTTCCGGGAGCGAGAGCGAACCAGAAAAAAAACACGGGGACATACTACCGATAATCACACATTTCGGGAGGGAATCGATTGTATTCACGTTTTCTTACACAAAACACGCGGAGATTTCATGATTTCTCTGTTAGTTTAAGTTAAATTACGAATTATTGTTTAATTTTTTATCGCGAAAACGACGGAACAAAAACAAAGCACGTCAGGTCCAAAGCACGGCTTTTTGTGATCCTTCTACGAGTAAAGTTAACCTGTCGTAGAGACATTTATTTGATTATTTCGTACAGATATGGTTTTTGAGCAAGTGATGGAAAGCTATTCTTGTTATCTTTTCGTGGGCGTAGCTTTCTTATTTGCAATTCATGCATTACTATCTTAGTCGAAGTTACTAACTAATCCACTCGTTTGAGCTGTGGGACTTTCAAAAAAGTCCAAATTGCAACATTCTTATAACAGAAAATGGAAACATTCAGCGATTCTCAACCTTCAAAGTCCGCGTGTAATGCAATCAATACCCAACGAATGCATCCTCAGCCTGGTTTACCTAAAGGGACGATATCTATCAATTTCTCACATCGCTTGCCTTGACAACGCGTGTTCACAATCCGTGGAAAATCCTACTTCACCCCTCGTTGCATTCAGGAGCCCTGGCTTGCACTGATTTTTAAGCTCATTTAATAAACTGAAAGCAGCTCTTCGCCGATTGCGCACCCTACTCTGGCAAATGTGAAAATCACAGCATGGCTCGAGAATGTCCCCACTCGGTGGTGCAACAGGACGACGATATGACACATGCACGGGCTCCGAGTCAACAGTAGTTAAGTATTAATTTCATATAAAAATAATTGGTTGAAATGTGCACAGTCCAAACAGCAGTGGTAGGTGGTAGCTTGCCTACGTGGGAGCAGTGCTCAACAGGAGCGACAATGATACAGTGCCGAGATTTTGCCATTCATGTTTTACGCTATGTGCGTACTTTGGACCGAAACAGGGAGTCAGTGGGTGGGAAAGGACGAGCGAGTGCACAAAAAAGACTTAATTCATAATTTATAATGATCCTTGTGCACATGGAAACAGTTTAATTATTCATACTTTTGTTTGTATGTAAAGTATTAAAAGGCACACTTTTGTGTCGTACACATGAAATATTTAACGTTTAATTTCGGGTTCTGTCGTGTTTCGCAGAGTGGGCGCACGTTTTTCGCCTGACTGAAGAATGCTTATGATTTTTAATTATCAGAGGAGATAAATTTCATCCTCAATAGCATAGCACTAAGGGTGTCGTAAGGCAGAAGTGATTTGATTAAAATGATTAATTCTTGCTTACATCACAATAGGGCGTATCATTGTTGATCGACTTCTTCAAGAACCGCGTTCAATTGCATCGAAAATATTCAACAGATTCCTGCCGATTCCTTTCTTAGAAATCACCCAATGTAAACTGCCTTTGAAATTATCGCCCTTGCGTTAATTCGGGAGTTCCGAAAATAATCGGCTTTGGCAAAGTGCAAAACCATACAAAGAAACCTATTGAACCTCGTCGAGGGTGGTCATACAGTCGGCTGTATATTGATATTTTAACACACTTTGTGGAGCCAATCCGAAGCATAAAGACGTAACCGCACACCTTTCAGCGTCCTCCTTGTGGGACATTGAAATTCAATATCGATAGGAGTTGCTCAAATGCTTCCCCTTTTGATGATAGTAAATGGTATCCCAAGGGGTGTTTCCAGCTGCATTATTTTTTCTGCAACGGACACGGTCAGACAGGTATGTAAACAGTATTGCCCATTGGAAGTTAGCGAATGGGGACATTGATGGGAATTCAGTAATCGACGTGCCTGTGTTTCAAGCCATCCATTTTTGCCTGCGGACCACCGTCATACCCAAGTAGTATGAATTAAATTAAATGGCAAACTTTCAAGATAAATGATTGACAGAAGACTGTACTCTAGTTGGTAGCTGTGTAGTGAACGTATGCTAGGGATTAGTGAGCTGAGCTTTCGTGATTAGAGTAATGTTTGATAATATTCCTGTTTCCGCAATCTTGTGTGTCTGAAAAATAAAAATATTGCACAATGAAATGTTCGAACCAAACGCTAATAACTCTCGCGAAAGTTTAACATCTAAAACCAGTTGCATCATCTTTGTTTATGGCTCTGGACAGGTTCATCTATGTGTAGAAACGTGGCTTAGAATTTAAGCTATGTCTAGTTACATGCATTAGTAATATCAAAATTTACATATTTTTTTAATTGTCATGGCTATATTTATTTTTTATATTGATTATCACATTTTTTAGCCTCGAGCTGGTTCATCTATCGTCGTAGCCAGGGAATTTTTAGAAACTTTACCATAAGTGAAAACTCATTAATTTATTTTGAGATTTTGATATGGGGATGTTAATTTCAAAAAATATACTTCTGCTCACTTTTGAAGGTTAAACTATGATGCTGAGATGAGCCTCTAATAAAGATCTAACATATTTTTGTTTCATTCAATTAGATAAATTAGTTACGAGCTATCTGTGTGCTGCCAGTCGCTTATAAAGCTCGGTTCAAAGTAAATCTTGACGCACGGTTTAATACATCACCGCGTCTCTGGTGGTTGGAATGAAAAACGTTTGACTGGCATTTGCTGATGTTGCATTGACAAAAAAACTGGTGTAAAGTATTACTCGATTTATCGACGCGTTTCACAAGCACAGATCAGGGAACTTGAGAAATGAAAATTATTTGTGCACAAACATCTAGAGAATTCTTCGTGGTCTGCCTCAAAAATAGCAAAAGTGTTCAAATTTCCCAAAGTCAACGGTGTGTCTTGTAATCAAACGTTACAAGGGTACTTTGAGTGAGGATAGAGCACAGCGCATCTATCATGACAGTAGCACTAGGGACAAAGAGCTTAGGAGAAAGGTGTTGAGGTACGTGAAGCGGATTTGGCGGACCCTTCATTTGGCAACACAAGACCAACATTATGTTTTGGCCGGATCTAGCCAGCAGCCACTACTCTAAGGAGGTACTAGAATGGTATGCTGCAAACTATGTTAATTTCGACGCCATAGGGATTATTCCTCCGAACAAGGTTGCGGCTTATCATTTTTGACTTATCCATATTCATTTGCCGATAGCTCTTCTCAGAAGCTCAATTTCAAAATATAATGTATGATAAACTTATGGTGCTTGAGTAGACCTACAACTTGATCTAACAATACATAGCTCTATCTCTTATATCTGAGGAATAAGAGCGTATATTCGCAGTGATCTTCGCGATGAAATTTGCGGTGAAGATCACGCGATTATCATCGTGAAGATCACTGTGAATATACGCTCTCATGTCGAAGATATAGGAGTTAGAGCAATGTGCTGTTGAACAGATTTGTAGGTCTACTCATGCACTACAAGTTCATCATACATCATATTATAAAATCGACCCTCTGAAAGGAGATATTGGCAAATGAATATGCCTGAGTCAAAAATGATAAGCCGCAACCCTTCCTCCGAATTGCCTTGAGCTCAGACCGATAAAAAAATATTAGGCAATTGTCAAGCAAAAACTTCGAGGGTGTGGTAAAGAAGTCACAAATGTACAACAAATGCGTTCGTTTGAAGTGGAATAAGATCGCCTCTACAGTGTCACCAGCGACTGTGCAGATCATGATGACATCGATCACAAGTAAAGTTCGGAGTTCGTTCGAAACGGTGAAATGTAATAACTTGTTTTGATCAACCGTGTATGTTGTTGTATTTTTGAGTTATGATCACTTGAATGCGTCCAAATTAACTTTGAATCGGGCTTTACACACGTGTATGGCTTCGTTTATACCATACAATACCACATAATATTTAGTTTACAAAGAACAACCAATAACACATTTTGTGAGTGGCATCAACAGCATCCATACTGTTGGTTTTAATGGGATCAAATTAGCTCGCATGTAATACAGTGACCGGCGAAAAAAAAGATCCATCGAGCCGTATACTAATCAGGCAAAGAAATCTTTACAACTTCGTATCAATAGCAACTTTCTTACCCGTACTGTACATATTCATGAGGCTTAGCGTAAGAGTTTGAATATACTTATTCATTTCAGCCAACTGCATGTGAAAAATGAAATAAGCTTGTGTTTACGGTATGTCAATAAAAAAGATCCACTAGGAAAAAAATACTTTCCGTGTACATCCACTTGGCTCACCCCTTGTTGATCATGCTTTTGACATTCCTTTATTTACATCCATCACAGATAATTGCTGCAGTTGTGAGACATAAGTGAGTTTAGCCCAAGTGACGAGTTTGTTAAGAATCGATCATGGGAGGAAAGAAAATAACAGTCCAAGTTCGAAATCTTATCTTGCGCGATTGCTCAAAAAACGAATCTCAGCGCAAAGTTGCCGAAAAGTATGGTGTAAGCCGTGGTGCAGTGCAGAAAATAGTTTTAAAACACAAAAAGCTTGGAAGTGTCACAGATCGAACAGGACGTGGACGCAATCGCAAGTCTGATCACCGCGAATACACTAGAATCATCCGAAAAATTAAAAAGGATCCATCCGTTTATTACCATCCGTGCGCTCAGAGAAAAGCTAAGCCTTTCGATATCCGATCGTACAGTTTGGCGACGCATTGCTGAGCACGGTTTGTCATTTTGCTTGGAAACTGCCGCTCATAAGTAGGGTGAATAAGGAGAAGCGATTGCGGTTTGCAAGAAACCATATAAATAAGCCACTGGAGTTCTGGAAACGGGTTGTTTGGTCAGACGAATCAAAGTTTGAGCTGTTCAACAGAAAACGACGACTGCGAGTTTGGCGGAAATGCGATGAAGGGCTGATGGATAAACATCTACAAGGGACCATGAAGCACGGCGGGTCTGGGGCTGTTTCTCATGGTTTGGAGTGGGGAATCTCGTTCTTATCAGTGGTATTATGATGGCAGATGGGTATATAGATATTCTGACCGAGAATATGGAAGAATCTTTGCTAAAAATGGGTCTGGAAGATAATTACATTTTTCAGCAAGACAACGACCCAAAGCATACGGCCAAGAAAACACAAGCTTTTTTCCGTGCCTGTCGGACTAAACCCTTGGAATGGCCTCCCCAGAGCCCGGATTTAAACCCAATTGAAAATATCTGAGCAATTCTCGACAATAGAGTCGAAAAAACCCACGTAACAAACAAGCAAACATATTTTGCGGAACTGGAGCAGGCCTGGAATCAGTTGGATCCACAACACCTCAGAAACCTAGTCGAAAGCATCCTGAAACGATTGCAGTCCATCATTGAAGCGAAGGGAGATCATGTTGACTATTGAAGAGTTGATTCCAACTCTTTCGATTATTTTGTTTTATTCATACATGAAATGGATCTTTTTTTATATCATACGTATTTTACTAAACTCCAATAAATTTTGTTTTTTTTTTATTTTATGCAAGGAATAAAAGTGATCGTTATTTCTATACTGAAATGGTTCGTCTATGTTTATTTTTCAGAAACATGTATTAGAATACCCGACTTTTTAAAAAATACGTGTTTTTTTCTCAACAATAATACATTGATTATAGGTGGATCTTTATTTTTGCCGGCCACTGTAATTTGAAATTTGCTCGTTTTTTCAATAAAAATCCACTATTAAATTTTTTGAGTGGCTCTAAGAACATCCTTACTGTAGGTTAAAATTTGTCCTAATCGATCCTAATTTGAGCGATATAAAACATGTTTTCCTAGTAAAAAAAACACCATCATACTTTGTGAGTTGACCCAAGAGCATCTCTAGATTTGGTTCAAATCGTTTCAAAGCGGCTTTTTGTTCTATCCGTACAAACCGGTAATTGAATCCTAGAGGGTTTGAGCTGTTTAGTGGAATACCTGTAACTAGAAATGAGAAGAAAAATTAGTATTTTCCATTTAATTCGAACTACCTTTGCTTATCTTGACCGAAATCTGAAAAATTAAACAATTGTTTCTAAACTGAGCGATAAATTTACGGAGCTTGATAAAATAATCTACCTTTCAGATTGTTTTGCAGAACAGTATAAAAACAAGTCAATTAAAGCAGAATCGCACATTATTCCAACGTCATACGGGAAATGGCATCGGTAGAATGAATGGCTAAAGATGCATGTATTAGAAAAACCACAGTAATACAAATCGCAACAATTTTTCGACTAGACGACGTCTCAAGAAGTAAATCACCAATTTTAAAGAAACTATTACATTCGCACAGAAGCTAGAATATGGTTACAGGATTAATTGATCTTGTCACAATTGCTAGAATAAACAACCTTAATAAACCACAGAACTCTACATTTTAACACATTACAACATTTCTTACATTTCAGGATCCACCAAACGGAGATCATAAATAATAGATACCGAGTGATTACACTATTTTTCATTTACATAAATTTATACACTACTAGCTGAACCCGGTGCGTGCGCTGCTACGCTTGCTACTAAATGAAGGAAAATTTAATATAACTGGCACGTTTATGGTTTTTTTCGAAATGAGTTTTTTTTCTGAAATAAGCAGGGGTTCAAACTTCTATCAAAACATGCTTCTTATCCGAGAAACACACGTTTTGTATTTCAGTAACCTGGATAATTCTCATTTTGGTAGAAATTTGTGTTTCATTTGTATGGGAGTCCTCCCTTCCAGAGAGATACAATCATTGCCTTCAAAACCCCCCACATTTCAAATTTGGTTCCATTTGCTTGATTAGTTCTCGAACCATCGCACTGGGCTCATCGATTAAAATAAAAATTTGAGTTTCATTTGTTTGAAGCCCCCCCCCCCCGTCCCTTCAGAAAGGGGAGGGGCCTTAAACTATCATAGAAACATTCTTGCCTTCAAAACCCCCCACTTGTCAATTTTGATTCGATTTTCTTGATTAGTTCTCGAGTTCTGAAGAAATGTGTGTCTCATTTGTATGAGAGCGCCCCTTCCTGAGAGAGTAGGGGTCTCAAACAATCATAAGAACCTTCCCTAGCCCCAAAAACACCTTCATATAAATTTTCACGTTGGTCGGTTCAGAACTTCTAGAGTCTATAAGGGTCTGACAGACAGACAGACAGACAGAAATTCATTTTTATATAGAAAATCTAGCCTCCAAAAACCCCCATTTGCTAAAAGGTTTCAGTCACTTGATTAGTTCTCGAGTTATGCAGAAATTTTCTTTTTATTTGTATGGGAGCCCCTCCCCTCCATTTTAAGTGGGGAGGGTGGTGAATCAGGCACGAAATCAGACATCCGCAACTATCGTGGAATTGCCATTATCTCTTGCATCCCAAAACTTTTGAATCTCTCGTGAATGAAAATATTTTTCAGCAAGTAAAAAATCAAATTACAAGCAAACAGCACGGCTTTCTCAAAGGTCGCTCAACCACTTCTAATCTTCTTGAATTTGTAACTTTTATTTTGAATGCAATGGACAATGGCAAGCACGTAGAAGCACTTTACACTGACTTCAGTAAGGCCTTTGACCGAATCGACATACCATTATTACTCTTCAAATTGCAAACAATTGGAATGGAACCTGGACTGTTAAATTGGCTGCAGTCATATTTAACGCATCGCGAACAAATTGTTCGCTTTCAAAATAAACTTTCAGAACCTATCTCTGTCACCTCGGGGTCCCCAAGGTTGACATTTAGGCCCACTTCTTTTTATTTTGTACATAAACGACATTTCCTACATACTTAAAAAAAATCCAAATACTGATATATGCAGATGACATGAAGCTCTTCATGGAAATAAAAATCCTAGTGACGCAGAAGAATTCCAGAACGAAATTAGCTTATTCAACACATAGTGTAGCAAAAGCTTACTTCAACTTAACGTGAAAAAATGTAACTCAATAGTATTTAGCAGAAAAATCGAAACACCTCGTATGGAAATATTTTTAGGAAACCAAAAAGTAGAAACATGCAAAATAGTAAGGGACTTAGGCATTACCCTAGACTCTAAACTCACTTTTGTAGAACATTACAACACTATTATAAGTAAAGCAAATAGCATGTTGAGGCTTCATTAAGAGGTTCAGTCACAATTTTCAAGATCCATATACTATTAAAATATTATACATTACATATGTCAGGCCAATTCTGGAATACTGCAACCTAGTATGGAACCCGTACTGTTCCATACACGACTAATGCATAGAATCCGTCCAAAAGCAATTTCTTTTATATGCCCTAAGGAAATTGAATTGGACTGTATTTCCACTGCCATCTTATGAAGCACGCTGCATGCTTATCAATTTACAGACACTTAAAGAACGCCGCGAATCTGCAATGCTTTTCTACGTCAATGACATTATTTCACAACGCATAAAATCAGAAGAACTGCTCTCGCAATTGAACTTTTATAGTCCCAGTCGGCATCTAAGAACACGGAAATTATTGATAGAAAAATCATACAGAACTAATTATGCAAAAAATGGCCCCATTAATCGAATGATGCGTCAGTATAACTTACATTGCGAAATCATCGGCATCACTATGTCTAAAGAACAAATAAAATGTCGTCTAAAAGACAACAGAAATAATGTATAATATGTAAGTAGAACACTGTAACCATTGTATGTAGTCTACATTGCTTGACGAAATAAATAAATAAATAAAGTGCCATAGAAACATTTCTTGCCTCCAAAAACCTCAACATGCCAAATTTGGTTTCGTTTGCTCCATTGGCTCTCGAGTTATGTTA
Source organism: Aedes japonicus (assembly GCA_034211315.2). Lineage (NCBI taxonomy): Eukaryota > Metazoa > Arthropoda > Insecta > Diptera > Culicidae > Aedes > Aedes japonicus. Next base: position 30,321 of record JASCZW010012009.1, read on the forward strand.
AAAATTATGTTTCATTTTTATGGAAGTCTCCCCTTCCAGAAGGCGGAAGGGTCTCAAACCACCTTAGAAACATTTATTGCCTTCGAAAACCTCCATATGCCAAATTTGGTTCCATTTACTTGGTTAGTTCTCGAGTTAGGCAGAAATTTGTGTTGTTTTTGTATGGAAACCCCCCTCCCTCTCCCTTCCAGATGACGGAGGAGTCTCAAACTTCCATAGAAACATTTTGTGCTACCAAAAACCTCCACATGCCAATTTTGGTTCCATATGCTTGATTAGTTCTCGAGTTATGCACAAATTTGTGTTTTATTAGTATGAGAGCCCCCCTCTTACAGAGGGCGGAGGGGTCTCGAGTTACTTTAAAAACATTTCTTGCCTTCAAAAACCTCTACCGGTCAAATTTGGTTCCATTTACATGATTAGTTCTAGAGTTATGCAGAAACTTGTATTTCATTTGTATGGAAGCCCCGCCCCCCCCCCTACCAGAGAGGGAGGAGGGGTCTCAAACTACCGTAGAAACATTTATTGCCTTTAAAATCCCCACAATCCAAATCCGGTTCCATTTGCTTTATTAGATCTAGAGTTATGAAGAAACTTCTGTTCTATTTGTATGGGAGCCTCCCTTTCTAGAGAGGGAGGGGTCTCAAACTACCATAGAAACATTTCTTACCTCCAAAAACTTCCGCATGCTAAATTTGGGTTCCTTTGCTTGATCAGTTCTCGAGTTATGCAGAAAAATGTGTTTCATTTGTATGGGAGCCCCCCCTTTCAGAAGAGGGAGGGGTCTCTTACTATCTTAAAAACCTTCCTCGGCCTCAAAAACCTCTGCATACAAATTTTCATGCCAAACGGTCTTGCCGCTCGCGAGTTAAATCGTGACAAAGGAAACCCCAACTCATTTTTATTATATAGACTAGCTGATCCCGGTGCGAGCGTTGCTACGCCTGCAACTAAATGAATGTACATTACATAGAACTGACGCTTTTTTTTAATGAGTTTTTTTAAGGAGTTCAAACTTCTATCAGAACATTCTTCTTACCCAGACAATACACAGTTTGTGGCCTAGTTACCTGGATAATTCTCAGGATTGGTTGAAATTTGTGTTTGAATTCACCATAGAAACATTTCTTGCATTCAAAAAACCCCGCATACCATTTTTGAATCCATTTGCCTGATTAGTTCTCAAGCTATGCAGAAATTTGTGTTTCATTTGTATGCGAGCCGGAAGGGGGAAGCGATCTCAAACAATCATAAGAACCTTCCCCAGCCCCAAAAATCCCTGCATCCATATTTTCACTCCGATCGGTCGGACAGACAGTCAGACAGAAATCGATTTTAATATAAATAAAAATCCTGTTTCCAATAACCCCACATGCCAAATGTGGTTTAATTTACTTCAATAGTTCTCGAGTTATGCAGAAATTTGCGTTTCATTTGTTTGAGAGCCCCCTCCCCCTTCAGAAGGCGGAAGAGTCTCAATGACCATAAAAACAGTTCTCTCCTTCAAAAACCTCCATATGCCAAATTTGGTTCCATTTGCTGGATTAGTTCTCGAGTTATGCAAAAATTTATGTTTCATTTATATGAGAGATCCCTCCCTCCACTTTTAGAAAGCGGAGGGGTCTCAAATCATCATAGAAACATTTCTCTCCTTCAAAAATCTCCATATGCCAAATTTGTTTCCATTTTCTTGATTAGTTCTCGAGTTATGCATAAATTTGTGTTTCATTGGTATGGGAGCCCCCCTCCCCTTCAGAAAAGGGAGGGGTCTCAAATTAGCATTGAAACAGTATTCATCTACAAAAACCTCCACATGCCAGATTTGGTTCAATTTGCTTGATTAGTTCTCGAGTCATACAGAATATTGTATTTCATTTGTATAGGAGCCCCCCCTTTCAGGGCAAAGAGGAATCTGAAACCATCATTGAAACCTTTCTTGCCTTTAAAACCTCACACATGCTAAATTTGGTTTCTTTTGCTTGGGGTCTCAAACCACCATAGAAACGTTTCTTGCCTACAAAACCTCAACATGCCATATTTGGTTCCATTTGTTTGATTAGTTCTTGAGTTATGCAGAAAATAGTTTTTCATTTGCATGGGAGCCCCCCTTTCTAAAGGCGGGAGGGGTGTCAAACTATAATAAGATCCTTTCCCGGACCCAAAAACCCCTGCATACAAATTTGCATAGCGGTAGGGATAGGTCTGGTCTGTTTGGTTTAAATTTGTGTTTCGTATGTATCGTAGCCCTCCTTTTCAGAGTGAGGAGAGGTCTTGAATTACCACAAAAACATTTCTTGCCTTCAAAAACTCACCCATACCAATTTTGGTTCCATTTGCTTGATTAGTTCTCGAATTACGCAGGAATTTGTTTTTCATTTGCATGGGATCCCACCCTTTCTAGAAGCGGGAGGGCTCTCGAACTATCATAAGATGCTTTCCCGGACCCAAAAACCACTGAATACAAATTTGCACAGCAGTAGGTATAGTTCTCATGTTTGGTTGAAATTTGTTTCATTTGTATGAGAGCCCCCCTTTTTAGAGGGAGGAGGGGCTTTGAACCACCATAAAAACATTTCATGCCTTAAAAAACTCGTCCCTTCCAAATTTGGTTCCATTTGCTTGATTATTTCTCGAGTTATGCAGAAATTTGGGTTCCATTTGTTTGAGATCACCCCCTCCCCCCTTCCTCCTCATATGACGGAAGAGTCTCAAATCACATACTAAATTTGGTTCCATTTGCTTGATTAGTTCTCGAGTCATGCAGAATAGTGTATTTTATTTGTATCGGAGCCCTCCCCCCCCACCCTTTAGGATGGTAAGGGGTCTCAAACCAACATAGAAACATTTTTTGTCTTAAAAAACCACCACATGGTAAATTTCGTTCCGTTTGCTTGATTAGTTCCCGAGTTATGCAGAATATTGTGTTTTATTTGTATGGGAGCCCCCCCTTTTATGACGGGGAGGGTTCTGAAGCTACCATAAAAACCTTTTTTGCCTTCAAAAACTCACACATGCTAAATTTGGGTTCTTTTGCTTGATCAGTTCTCGAGTTATGCAGAAAAATGTGTTCCATTTGTATCGGAGCCCCTTCTTTCAGAGAAGGGAGGGGTCTCAAACCATCATAAGAACCTTCTCCGGCCCCAAAAATCCCTGCATACAAATTTTCATGCCAAACGGTTCTTCCGCTCGCGAGTTAAATCGTGACAAAGGAAACCCCAACTCATTTTTATTATATAGACTAGCTGAACCCGGTGCGTGCGCTGCAACGCTTGCAACTAAATGAAGGAAAATTTAATGTAACTGGCACTTTTATGGTTTTTTTTTCGGAAAAAGTTGTTTTTTTTTGAATAAGCAGGGGTTTAAACTTCTATCGAAACATGCTTCTTACCCGAGAAAGACACGTTTTGTATTTAAGTATCCTGGATTCTCATTTTTGGTAGAAATTTGTGTTTCATTTGTATGGGAGCCCTCCCTTCCAGAGGGGGTGGTTTCTTAAACCACCATACAATGATTGCCTTCAAAACCCCCCATATGCCAAATTTGGTTTCATTTGCTTGATCAGTTCTCGAACCTTCACATCACAGTGGCTCTTCGATTATAATAAAAATTTGAGTTTCATTTGTTTGAACCCCCACCCTTTCAAAAAGAAGAGGGGTCTTGAACCACCATAGAAACATTCTTGCCTTCAAAACCCCCCACATGCCAAATTTGATTCGATTTGCTTGATTAGTTCTCGAGTTATGAAGAAATTTGTGTCTCATATGTATCATAGCCCCCTTCCTGAGAGAGTAGGGGTCTCCAAAAATCATAAGAACCTTCACGCAGCCCCAAAAACCCCATTCATATAAATTTTTCACGTTGGTCGGTTCAGAAATTTCCGAGTCTATAAGGGTCTAACAGCCAGACAGACAGACAGAAATTCATTTTTATGTATATAGAAATCTATCCTCCAAAAAATTCCACATGCCAAATTTGGTTTCATTTGCTTGATTTGTTCTCGAGTTATGCTGAAACTCGTGTTTCTTGTGCTGAAACTCGTGTATAAAAGACCCCCTTTCAGTAAGCTGAGGAGTTTCAAACCACAATGGAAACATTTCTTGCCTCCAAAAACCTCAACATGCCAAATTTGGCATTTGTTTCATTGGCTCTCGAGTTATGTTAAAAATTATGTTTCATTTATATGCAAGTCTCCCCTTCAAGAAGGCGGAGGGGTCACAAACCACCTTAGAAACATTTATTTCCTTCAAAACCTTCCACATGCCAAATTTGGTTCCATTTACTTGGTTAGTTCTCGAGTTCTCGAGAAAAACCCCTAGCTGTAAAATTTGGTTCCATTTACTTTATTAGTTCTAGAGTTATGCAGAAACTTGTGTTTCATTTTGTATAGGAGCTCCCCCTCCTACCAGAGAGGGAGGAGGGTCTCAGAACTACCGTAGAAACATTTATAGCCTTTAAAATCCCCGCTAGCTAAATTTGGTTCCATTTGCTTTATTAGATCTAGAGTTATGAAGAAATTACAGTTTCATTTGTATGACAGCACCCCTTCTAGGAGAGGGGAGGGGTCTCAAACTATCATAAAAACATTTTTTGCCACCAGAAAACCCCACATGCCAAATTTGGATCCATTTGCTGGATTAGTTCTTGATATATGCAGAAACTTCTGTTTTATTTGTATGGGAGCCTCCCTTTCTAGAGAGGGATGGGGTCTCAAACTACCATAGAAACATCGTTTACCTCCAAAAACTTCCGCATGCTAAATTTGGGTTCTTTTGCGTGATCAGTTCTCGAATTATGCAGAAAAATGTATTTCATTTGTATGGGAGCCCCCCTTTCAGTGGAGGGAGGGTCTCTTATTATCTTAAAAATATTCCCCGGCCTCAAAAACCCGTGCATACAAATTTTCATGCCAAACGGTCCTTCCGCTCGCGAGTTAAATCGTGACAAAGGAAACCCCAACTCATTTTTATTATATAGATAGCTGATCCCGGTGCGAGCGTTGCTGCGCCTGCAACTAAATGAATGTACATTACATAGAACTGACGCTTTTTTTTAATGAGTTTTTTTAAGGAGTTCAAACTTCTATCAGAACATTCTTCTTACCCAGACAATACACAGTTTGTGGCTTAGTTACCTGGATAATTCTCAGGATTGTTTGAAATTTGTGTTTGAGTTCACCATAGAAACATTTCTTGCATTCAAAAAACACCGCATACCATTTTTGATTCCATTTGCTTGATTAGTTCTCAAGCTATGCAGAAATTTGTGTTTCATTTGTATGCGAGCCGGAAGAGGGAAGCGCTCTCAAACAATCATAAGAACCTTCCCCAGCCCCAAAAATACCTGCATACATATTTTCACTCCGATCGGTTAGACAGAAATCCATTTTAGTATAAATAGAAACCACATGTCAAATGTGGTTTCATTTGCTTGAATAGTTCTCGAGTTATGCAGAAAATTGCGTTCCATTTCTATGGGACCCCCCTCATTAAGAGGGCAGAGTGGTCTTAAACCACCATAGGAATATGTCTCTCCTTCAAAAAATTCCATATGCCAAATTTGATTCCATTTGCTTTATTAGTTCTCGAGTTATGCAGAAATTTGTGTTTCATGTGTTTGAGAGCCCGCCCGCTCTCTCTTCAGAAGGCGGAAGAGTCTCAATGACCATAAAAACATTTCTTTCCTTCAAAAACCTCCACATGCCAAATTTGGTTCCATTTGCTGGATTAGTTCTCGAGTTATGCATTAATTTGTGTTTCATTTGTATGGGAGCCCCCCCCCCCTTTAGAAAAGGGAGGGGTCCCAAATTAGCATTGAAACAGTATTCATCTACAAAAACCTCCACATGCCAGATTTGGTTCAATTTGTTTGATTAGCTCTCGAGTTATACAGAATATTGTATTTCATTTGTATAGGAGCCCCTCCTTTTCAGGGCGAAGAGGAATCTGAAACCATCATAGAAACCTTTCTTGCCTTTAAAACCTCACACATGCTAAATGTGGTTTCTTTTGCTTGGGGTCTCAAACCACCGTAGAAACATTTCTTGCCTACAAAACCTCCACATGCCATATTTGGTTCCATTTGTTATATTAGTTCTTGAGTAATGCAGAAAATAGTTTTTCATTTGCATGGGATCCCACCCTTTCTAGAGGCGGGAGGGGTGTCGAACTATAATAAGATCCTTTCCCGGACCCGAAAACCCCTGCATACAAATTTGTATAGCGGTAGGGATAGTTCTCATGTTTGGTTTAAATTTGTGTTTCGCATGTATGGTATCCCCCCTTTTCTGAGTGAGGAGAGGTCTTGAATTACCACAAAAACATTTCTTGCCTTCAAAAACTCACCCACACCAATTTTGGTTCCATTTGCTTGATTAGTTCTCGAGTTATGCAGGTATTTGTTTTTCATTTGCATGGGATCCCACCCTTTCTAGAAGTGGGAGGGCTCTCGAACTATCATAAGATGCTTTCCCGGACCCAAAAACCACTGAATACAAATTTGCAAAGCAGTAGGTATAGTTCTCATGTTTGGTTGAAATTTGTTTCATTTGTATGAGAGCCCCCTTTAAAGAGGGAGGAGGGGCTTTGAACCACCATAAAAACATTTCATGCCTTAAGAAACTTGTCCATTAAAATTTGGATTCATTTGCTTGATTATTTCTCGAGTTAAGCAGAAATTTGGGTTCCATTTGTTTGAGAGCACCCCTCCCCTGGTTCCTCCTCATATGACGGAAGAGTCACAAATCACCATAGAAACATTTCCTCCTTCAAAAACTTCCGCATGCGAAATTTGGTTCCATTTCTCTTATTAGTTCTCGAGTTATGCAAGGATTTGCGTTTCATTTGAATAGGTTC
>JASCZW010012010.1:0-29914 GCA_034211315.2 Aedes japonicus
GATATCAGTTCTGTGTTTTCGATATTTGTTTTATCAAAAATGCTGATAAATGGTATTTATTCAGACACTTAAACAATTTAACATACTAAAAGTCATTGCTCAGTTTTCTAATTATTGTGATAAGCAATTTCTAATGGTTTAATGATTTTCGTTCACTTGGTAAACTTAGTCACGTTAGCTTTGCGAAGCCGATACTTCATTTTTTATATACAGTGACAGGCAATACAATACAATCAAAGCCCGATAATCATTCAAAATGGTTCTGTTTGGAGGCCTGTCTTTCACCTTTCTGTGAAGTAGTTGAACTGAAGTTTTGGCATTAGCCTAGAAATAACCTGAATTTTCATCTTTAATAAATGCATGATTTTTCATTCACCACTTCAGAAACTGCAGACACCACCTACGATCAAACAATTAGACCTCCTTTTGATATCCATAGTTCAGGCCATGGTGATGAGTGTGAATTACAATTTATAGTATGCTGATATTCAAATGACCCGTGCATCAATAATCAAAATTCAGATCCTCAAATTAGAGCATGGTGGCTTTCAAAATTTTTAACGCAGCAATACAATCGGTTTGGGAAATTGCACTATCGCAAATATCTGAAAGTGATAACAGGTGCAGCACGCTCTTCGGTTGAAACGATAACACTGGTCGACCGATATTTTTGGACCCAGTGATCCATGACAGTCTCCGTTAGCTTGGGTCACAAAACCATCGAATATCGTATTTCGACCTCATGCTATTTGCATTTTTCTTCACAAATTGGCAGAACAAATTTAAACATTCACATGTCTTGAGAACCAATTGAATAACTGCCTCAGATTGAATGTATATGCTCCAGATAAAACTTCTCAGACTTTAGAAAACAACTTTGCAGATATAAATTGTGCCGATCCGATTTCACCAGAAAATGTGATGACCGTTGAAAGGCAGCATATTTTGACAAAAAACAGCAAAGTACAGTAAACCCCCCGACATGCGCGGATTCCTTTGATGGTGGTCTCAAGTGATATACGGGCATTAACCTGAATTGTTTCATCTTTCATATATAGGAAGTTACTTCCTTCTGCAAAGTTGTTCAGAAAACGAAGGCCTTCAGGATTGTAAACTTAAAAATTCAGAATTATCTAACTACGTGGCACTAATGTGCAAGTAAACTTACTTCACAGCCTGAATCTCGAGATCCTTGATATATAACGAGTTGACGTCTTCGGCAAAGATGTGTGGTTGAGTAAAGCCTTTCGGAGAATGTTAACATTAGTTCAGGAAAGTTCTTCAGAAAACTTAAGGACAGTTCGGCAGAGAACTTCAGGGAAATTCTGCAGAGAACTTCAGGGAAGTCATTTAGAAAATTTCAGGGACATTTTGCAGAAAACTCCTGCAAAGTTCTTCAGAAAACTTCAGGGAAGTACAGTAGAGCACTTCAAGGAAGTTCTGCAGAGAACATCAGGAAATTTTTGCAGAGAACTTCAAGGAATTTCTTCAGAGAACTTCCAGGAAATTCTTCAGAGAACTTGTTGAAAGTTCTCCAGAGAACTTCATGGAAGTTCTGCAGCGAATTACAGGGAACTTCTGCAGATAACTTGAAAAAAAATCTTTAGAGAACTTCAGCGAAGTTCTCCGAAGAACTTCAGGGATGTTCTACAAATTACTTCAGGAAGACTTTCAGACTTACAAACTTAAGGGGAGTTTTGCAGAGAGCTACAGGGAAGTTCTGCAGAGAACTTCAGGGATGTTCACTTCAGGAATGTTCACTTCAGGGAAGTTCTTCAGAGAACTTCAGAGAAATTTTGCAGAGAATTTCAGGGAAGTCCTTCAAGGGAGTCATTAAGAGAACTTCAGGGATGTTTTATTGAGAACTCCAGAGAAGTTCTTCAGATAACTTCAAGCAAGTACTTCACAACTTAATGGAAGTTCTGCAGAGAACGTCAGAGAAATTTTGCAGAAAATTTTATGGAAGTTCTTCAGAGAACTTGATGGAACATCTGCTGAGAATTTTATGAAAGTTCTGCACAGAACTTCAGGGAACTTCAAGGAAATTCTTCAAAGAACTTCAGGGAAGTTCTACAGAGAACTCCATAAAAATTCTCTAGAGAACTTCATGGAAGTTTTGCAGAGAACTTTGTGGAATTTTTGCAGAAATTTCATGGAAGTTCTGCAGAGAACGTCAGAGATGTTCTTCAGGGAACTTCATGGAAGTTCTGTAGAGAACTTTATGACAGTTCTGTAGAGAACTTCCGGAAAATTTTTCAGCGAACTTGTTGGAAGTTTTTCAAAGAACTTCATGTTAGTTCTCCAGAAAACTTCATGAAAGTTCTGCGGAAAACTTCATGGCTGTTTTGATGAGAACTTCATGGAAGATTTTCAGACAACTTTTAAGATTTTCTGCAAAGAATACTTCATGGAAGTTCTTCAGAGAATTTCATAAGAATTCTGCAGAGAACTTCGTGGAAGTTTTGAAGTGAACTTCATGAAAGTTCTTCAGAGAACCCAAGGCATGTTCTGCTAACTAGAGGAAAGTCTTTCTAAGAATTTCAAGGATGTTTCCCAGAGAACTTCAGAGAAGCACTGCAGAGTACTTCAGAGGAGTTCTGAAGAACAAATTTATAGAAATTTTGCAGAGAACTTCAGAGAAATTCTGAAGATTTTCAGAGGACTTCATGGATGTTTTGCAGAGAACTCCTGAAAAGTTCTTCAGAGAATTTCAGGAGAGTACAGCAGAGCACTTCAGGGAAGTTCTTCAGAGAATTTTAGAGAAGTTCTGCAGAAAACTTCTGGAAGTTCTGCAGAAGCTTCAAGGAATTTCTTAAGAGAACTTTAGAGAAATTCTACAGAGAACTTCAAGGAAGTTCTTCAAAGAACTGCAGGGAAGTTCTGAATCGAATTTCAGGTAACTCCTGCAGAGGGATTCTTCAGAGAACTTCAGCGAAGTTTTTCAGAGAACTTCAGCAAAGTTCGTCAGAGAACTTCAGGGAGGTTTTCAGAAAATATCAGCAAATATTTTCAGAGAACTTCAGGGAAATTCTTTAAAAACTGAAGAGGAGTTCTGCAGAAAACAGTTAGGAAATTCTTCAAAGAACTTCAGGGAAGTTTTGCACTGAATTTCAGGGAAGTCTTTTGAAGAACTTTAGGGATGTTTTGCTGAGAACTCCTGGAAAGCTCCTTAGAGAAATTCAGAGAAGCTCTTCAGAGAACTCCAAGGAACTACAAAGTACTTCACGGAAGTTCTGTGATAGAATCTTAAGTGAAGTTCTGCAGACAACTTCAGGGATGTTCTAAAGAGAACTTCAGAGTCGTTCTGCAGGAAACTTCAACGATCTTCTGCAGAGACCTTGTTGAAAGTTCTTCAGATAACTTCAGGAAAAAATTTAAGAGAACTTGTTGGAAGTTTTCGGAGAACTCCATGAAAATTCTTCAGAAAATTCAATGGAAGTTCTGGAGAGAACTACAGCGAAATTCTTCAAATAAGTTCATGGAAGTTCTGCAGCGAACTTAATGAAAGTTCTGCAGCGAACATCAGTGAGCATGAGCATGCATGAGCATGATTGACCGCCCACGGATGCAATTCCGTTATTGCTAGATCAGCTGTATTTACACAAAGAACCAACAGATGATGTTTTGGACTAACATACATCTTCAAAGTGTAAAAACTGGTGACCCATTATAAAGCAATACCGGCGCCGGCCGTGTCCGAATGCTAGTCAAGTAGGGAATGGGAAGGAACGTGTTGACACATCACTGGGATGTTGGATAGTTGGGGAAAGGTTAGCAGCAGGACTCGTTTTGGTTAACGGTACGCTGTAGTGATCCTCATAGCAAGAGATATGCGGAAGCAGCCATTTTTGAGCCAATCGTTGCAGGAAGAGCTGTCAAATCTGAGCCAATCGTGAGATTTTGCACTGTGGCAAGTGTTAGTCAGCCTCTGTGAAGAAAAATAAACACCGCTAAGCCAAATAGTTCATCAACTTCCACATCTCCCGCACGAGGATCACTAGTACGATGAAAGTATGCACTCCGTTTCACCCTCAACCCTCGAGCGCAACTATACGCCATCCCCCTCGCACACGGAAATGCCACCCAGCTCCTGCCAAGAAGTGGATGAACTCAATTTTGAGTTGATCCACCTCAACGAAAACTGAGTAACACCCTGCGGTGAGAAAAAAGAGACAGCACACAACTGCACCTAAAACTGATAAATGAAACGGATTGTGTAGCACTATCCGCCAAAAGCAATGGACCGCTCCGATGTGGCTGAAAAGAGACGAAGACAAGTACAATGAAAAACAAACAAAATAGATCAAATAAAACAGGATACTAGATATTGTCTTCAAAATATGGTAGAAATAAATTATTTGTCGCTTCGCAAACCAGCTCTCCTCAGTGTCCTAGATGATTCCTTGCAGCTGCTTTCGTCATCACCTTGTTCACATCAAGACTACGCCGTCGCCGACATTTTTGAAGCCTTCGGTAGCAACACGATATCTGCGTCTAATACACTTTTCTTGCACCGACTAATTTACAGATGTAGAGGCCGGTATCGACCCGAAAAGCAGAGAGGCTACAGAATGTTATTCAATATTACCAAGCGGAAATTTGACAATTGAGCCCGCACACCGAATTAAAATTCACCGCAGCACAGTTGTGGTATTTTCCTTGAAAATCCAGTTCACTCTATTTCAGCAAATTCTTAATAAGAAAATTAAACCCGCTTATGGCCTCTAATTTACACGGTTACTACTCAGTTCTGCAGCGAAACATCAGTGAATATGAAAACTTAAGAAATTTCTTCAGAATACTTTATGGAAGTTCTTCATAGAACTTCAGGGAAATTCTTCAGAGAACTTCAAGTAAGTTCTGCAGAGAACTTCATGAAAGTTTTGCAGAGAACTTCATGAAAGTTTTGCAGAGACTTCAAGGATGTTTTGAAGAGAACTTCACGGAAGTTTTTCAGACACCTTCGGGGATATTCTGCTAAGAACTTCAGGGAAGTCTTTAAGAGAACTTACGGTAAAATTTACATAGAATTTCAGAGAAATTCTGCTGAGAACTCTAGGGAAGTTCTGCAAAGAATTTCAAGAAAGTTTTTCAGAGGACTTCAGTGATGTTTTGCAGAGAACTTCATGAAAGTTATTCAGAGATCTTCAGGGAAGTACAGCAGAGTATTTCAAGGAAGTTCTGCAGAGAATTTCAACACATTCCTGCAGAGAACTCTTCGGAAATTTTGCAGGGATCTGTTGGGAAGTTCTGCCAGAATTTCAGGGAAGTATTTCAGAGAACTTCAGGGATTTTTGCAGAGATCTCCAGGACAGTTCTTCAAAAAATTTCAGAAAATTCTTGAAATTCTGCAGAACATTTCATGGAAGTTCTGCAGAAAACATTAAAAAACTTCATGGAAATTCTGCAGAGCATTTTATGGAAGTTCTGCAGATAAATTTAGTGAACTTCGTGTTAGCACGTTATTTGATTTTTAAATATTGAAACATTTGAACCAGTTAAATGTTAACATATTTGTTGGTCATGTTTCACATCAGCGACTATTTACCTACCAAGCGCCTATTTAATACCAAATATTGCTCACCCTTATACGAAATATATACAAAATTAACATTTCCTTCCTTGAAGACCCATGAGAAAAGCGATCATTTTAATTTCCTAAAAGAGCCAACCACAAGTAATCCAGTAACAGTTGAGTACTGTCATTATTTTCCTCTAGCAATTTGGAAGCTGCTACTGGAATAAAAAGATGCTCATTTCTATTATGCAGCAGACCAGTTTTTAATTTTTTTGACGATTTTATTCTTATGTATGGAAAAATGGCGAAAAAATGTGGATTTCTTAAGAACAAGTCACGTCAAAAGTGTAAATTTTTATTTTCTTTTTTTTCAATTCATCTACAAACTGTAAATGTAATTAATGTATTTTTTTTTTGGTTGAGCAGGTTTCAGATCAAAACTGCGACCAGGAGAGCCGGCACAAGCAAAATACAATGACTTTTTCAACGCACTCTAACGGCCGCCATTATGTTGAAAAATGTTTGAACAAAAGATGTGTGTATACTGCATAGATACACTTATAATTGTTAAAAATTTCGATTGATTTGAGTTAAAACTTGCCCTTGAAATTGTGTTATCAATGTTTTTTTCGTTCTAACTGTATATCCCCTTAAGGCCCAGCTCATCAAATAAGTCACTGACATCATGACAAAAGCAATGTCCTTCCTTTGTAATAAATGATTAATAGGACTAGCTTTTGTAACACGATGTAACGTTTTAACACACACACACACATACACACACACACACACACTAACACACAATTAAAGGTTTTAACCAATTATCACCATATGTTCAGGTAGTACATTGATACAATTAAAATAAGGTTTGGCATCATTTATTTATTCTATTTCGCCTTTGTATTGGAGTGCGCTAATCTTGGCCTTAGTGTCAGTCATAATGATGTTCACAACCTCAGAATCGACAGGTTATTGCATATTAACCCATGCTTTTGCTACACTTTTTCTAAATTCTTCACCACTTTTGTTCGTTTTAGAAGATGCACCTTCAGTATTTTTCTATTGGGCGTAGCTCCAGAGGTTTGAGAGGTTCAGATCTTTCGGCATGAAATCGACATCAAATCCAATTGCCAAATCCGACCAGAAGATCATCAGACCGTCGAGTCTTCAGGTATGGGAGATGCCAATTTTGGAGACACTCTTTCTAATACACCTTTCCAAAAATGGTGCTTGCGGTAACGAAAGGTGTACTCCACTTTGCACAAGTACAAATCGCTTGCCAAATTAAGTATTTCTTGGCAAACTTCGACATCTTCTGTGTCCGGAGGTACTCGGGAGCATCACACTTATTCTTGGCAGTCACATACAGGTTTCCTCGTAGTCCATTACGCAGCAGTACCCAAGTAGCACACTACGGTCATTATTAGTTGTAGTAACTTGATTATGACCTAGCAGGTCATATTTATGTTTTTTCAACCGAATGGCAACAATTGTGCTACTCGGGTATGGTTATCTTCTGGTCGCACAACTTCCAGGCACGGCTTTTTGTGACCGTATTCTGTTTCTTGTTAGGGTTGCAGACTTATGAACCGTATGTAGTCCAGCTCAAGTTTTGGTATTCCGCACGAAATTCTTGCTCACATGCATCTTTTTAGACACATTTCGAACTGAGACGTTCAATTTCCGTTTAAAGGTTCTAATATTCAGCTACAGTTTGGCGGACCTTTACTTACCGGACGAGTTGTGGGACATCGTCAATGGAATCGTTTCTTCCGGAAGCTTTCGAATGGTCATTTCAGCGTCAGCTTCACGGTATTTTGGTGCTGCTGATGAAGGTTAGTCAGGCTAGTCAGTTATCGCATTACCATATTCTACTTGATTGCACAAAAAAAAAAAACAATTAGCCTCGTGATTAGGTGGTTTTGACCAAGTTCTTAGCGATGAAAATTGTAGCCACCATTTTTCTTCATTATATCAACCTTAAATCAGAACAGATACTTATTAATTCAATATCTCTAACATATGACATTTTAAATTAGCAGTTTGGGATTTTTGTAACACTTTTGGCATCAATTTTCAAAATTTTGAATGCATTTATTTGTTTTTGCTAATGAAACTACTATAAACAAAAATGTGTTAACTGTATACTCATTCCACTATCCAGCAAACATTAAAATAAATAGAAATTTGTGGGGGGAATGAATCAAAAGGGTATGCCATGAACACGAAGCTCCATTAACACTTTTGTATGACGGTATGCTACAATTTGGGTCTCCATGACGAATGCTTTTGAACTGAAAGACTTTGAACGTAAACACTGCTTTGGATTCTAGAATATTGTAGTTTGTATTTTTAAATAATAAATTAAACTAATCAAAGGAAAATACTTACGGTTTAACATGGTGAACGAGCTCTGATCTAATAAGTGCACCATTCAGAAAGCTCTGACTCCTTAAGATTTTTTTTTGAATATGCCATCTTGCTATATTTCAATAATCACTAGATCCAGAATATACAGTAAGTTTACAAGCACACTAGCGACATGGAGTGAAATATTTCTGAACTATCAAGTCGAGCATCTGGCCGGCAGCTCATAATTTTACAACTAACTTTCCTGAAAACAGTTAATTTATACATGATCTAGATCTCAAAATACAGGTAATACAAAAAGCTCACGTGTACACTAGTGCCAAATAGCGGACGAGTTCTGAGTTAATGTTGACACTCCCCGAAAGCCCTTACTCAACCATACATCTTTGTCAAAGACGCCAATTCGCTTTGTATCGAGTATCTCGAGATTCAAGTTATAAAGTAAGTTTACTGCACACTAGCGCCGCGTAGAGAGATAATTTTGAATTTTTAAGTTTACGATCCTGAAGTCTACTGAGTCTAGTTTACGATCCTGAGGTCTACTGAACAACTTTGCTGAAAGAAGTAACTTCCTATGTACGATAGATAAAGCAACTAGGGTCAATGCCCCTACATCTTCTAAGACCACCATCAAGGGAATCCGCGCATGTCGGGGGGTTTACTGTACTTTGCTGTTTTTTGCTAAAATATGCTGCCTTTAAACGGTCATCACTTTTTTGGTGAAGTCACATCGTCACAATTTCTTCTGCAAAGTTGTTTTTCCAAGAAATATCAAATGACTTATTCTCCAAATATATCAAAATTTAAATTTTTGATGCCATTTGTGAATAAAAATGCAAAACACATCACATATACGATATTCGGTGATTTTGGACCCAAGCTAACGGAAACTGGCAGGGAGCTCTGGGTTTAAAAATTTCTGTCGACCAGTGTAATCGGTTGGACAATTCTGAACGGCAATTTTGATAATCGATATGGATTCAAGATCCCAAATAAGTACATGCTCGTTGGGAATTGTGCAGTTATAGTTAATGGATACTCCGTTCAATTTTTTGATATACTCGTAACAGTTCAAAACTGGACAATTTCACTCGCGTTAATCGACCCTGCTCTAATACTATAGAGTCATAATTAAGGTGCTCTCAGATTGTTTTGGTCATATCTCCATGAGAGACTATCCAACCATGATGAAATGTTGACATGTGTTTTTAGGGATTCTAGGAGGAGAATGAAAATCGGTCAACAAACGACTGAGAAACCTATATGCCATTATTTGCAACGCAAAAACTCACATAAACACACAGGAATGTGCTCAGTTCATCAAACTGAGCCGACAGACTCCCAGAGGGCGACCCCGCTGGTTAACATCCATACCTCACGCCTAAGTCACGAGTTCGAATCTCACCCCGGAAGTTAAAATCCAAAAGTGGTGTTTGACTGACTACGACGGAGATAACCAGCCCGACGCTGAAAATCGATAATCAAGACAAAAATTCAACCAGAGATCAAAGCAAAACATATAATTTAACGGCAGATAGACATTCAAGCTCGAACAAATCAATTCAAATTTAACTAGGAATGAGAAGAAAAAGAAGTTTTTTTTCCATATTATTTTGACTACCATTATTGCTTATCTTGACAGATACGCATATTTCGTCTACAATGTGCAGTCTTCGCCTACAATGTCAGTGTCGCGTACTAATAATTCAAGTAAAGGGTGTTTCGATCAAAATTTGGTGGCCTTAAACTTGACGCATTTCCTTTCATCGTGCATTAAATTGCAAAAGTAAGCCCATCCCTCATTTTGAAGATGTGTGCGTGAAGCATCATGCGTCTATATTGATTTTGAGATTAGAACTTCATTTATCAAAATGTCGTTGAAGGAAGAGAAGCAACGCATCAAAATTTTGCACGTGCATGGCGAAAATCCAAACTACTCTCACGCCAGCTTCCGGACAGGCTGTTTTATACGGCTAACCAGACTGGGAAGTTAGCAGATATTTTCAAGCTCATTTAAAGTCGTTCGGTGAACGTATCTGTCGGTAGGCCAGGACATGTGCATCTCGGTGTTAAATCAAATCCCATGACCACAGCTTTAAGGACCACACTAGTTGCACCGCTGTTTGAGCGGAACAACTACAACAGTTTACACGTCATCGAGATGCGTTATGCAAAGAAGCTGCACAGTAAGCGCCTTCAAGCAGTGCGATGAGGTAAAGTCTGACCGAGCAATGAACTGTCGACTTACAAGTCCATATTGCGATTCAACGACGCGCAAACAGCGTCGTTGTCGTCAAGCGCACTTGGCTCGGCGAAAGTTAGTATTCACGACGATTCTAACTGAAGTCTCTCATTGTCGATGGTGATCACGGATCGGTGAACACATACATCAAGATGCATAAGTGCTTTCACAGCGTCTCCAAGTGTCACAGGATTTGTGTCACGGACAACTCGGTACGGATTGAATAAAGATGGTTCTAGATACCTTCAAAGCGACAGTTCAAGCTGTCGAAAGTTCATGACAGCCATTAATCTGAATTGAGGTTAGGCCATCTGTACCTGTGGCTTGAAGAGTAACATTTACATTGTGACCGGAACCGTCAACCAGGAGATTTATCTGAGCGAATGCCTACAAAAATGTCTACTGCCTTTCCTGAAGCGACACAATTGTTCCGTTCTATTTTGGCCAGATTGTGTATCTTGCCATTACGGAAAAAGGCCATGGAGTGGTAATGTTGCCAATAACGTTCAAGTGGTGCCTAGGGAAAAGAACCGTCCCAACACGCCAGAGCTCCGCCCAAGCGAACAATATTGGGACATCGTCAAGCGGAACCTGAAGAAGACTCAAAAAGCTGTTGTGAGCGAGAAACAGTTCGAGGCGAACTGGCGTTCTGCGGCGAATCAAGTGACAAAGAAACTGTACAAAATCTTGGCGGGTTAAAAAAGACGGCATTAGCTGAAGAGTTACTTGTCCTGTATTCTGTATTAACTGAACATGAAAAAGAAAAAGAATTTGACTTATTAATAAAAAGTTTGATCGACTCACACACATTACTGCTTGACCATATTTTGATCGGAACACCCTCTATTCAAATTTTTTGTGTAAAATTAAAATTTAATTACGTCGAAATTATCTGGCACAGAGCGCTGCCTTGTCAACTTATTGCTTCAATAAATCTGACAGTTTGACTGACAAACCATTTATTTTCTTACAAATAAAAACAAATCTTTGGCGCCATCTGTAAGGTTATTGCTACTTAATATCTTGAGGAAAGCCATGTTTTTGCACTGGTATATGAGATGAAGTCAAACGTCTGTCTGCGATTAACCTTACCCATGTTCCCATACCCAAATGCACCAACCATCCTTCAAACACTATTCATAAGATCTTGTACAACGTTTGACTCAATTGTTTTTTTAAAGTGTAGAAATCCTCTTTTTCTTCATATCTTCCTCCAATTTCATTTCTTTATGATGTTACCGAAGTACCTCCTTCATTGTGGCTCTGTACTTCTCGATTGGCCGAAATTGCGGTGCGTTCGGAGGATTGAGATGCGTCGGTACGAAATTGACCTTCTTTTCCTTGTACCACTCCAGAACATCTTTCTAGTCATGACATGAGGACCATTGGCCGTTACCGATTTAAAACTTGATTTACCGAAGATTGTACCATACTCAGCTTACTGCACGATGAGAGAGATACGGAGATCGAATTGTCACCAAAGAGAAAACTGAATAGATTGTGTTTATGGTTACTCATAAGCAATTCCTAGCTCAAATGCAGCTTGATCTTTTCGACTTATTAAATTAAAATGTATTTTTAATGCCAATGTAACGTATTCGAATCAAAAAAAGCTAAAAATGGATATATTTCCTTCGTTAAAAAAATAAGGACAGATCCTGCCATAATTTTTCTTTTCGATAATGTGGGTCATAAACGGTTGCTTGAAAGCACCCTTTAATTTCATTCTTAAAGTAACAAATACAAATCTTAACTATGCACTCAATCCATCCAGAATAACCCTACTGCTTCAAACTTCATCTATTTCTGGCAAAGTTTTCCCTCCCTTCGGTCGAAAGTAGAACTGTAGAGCATTTTGCACGGTTATAAATCACCGCCGTGTGCCACCACTATCTATCCGGAGCTAGAAACAAACGTCCTCGGCGACGATGAAGTCTCGTCCGTCAGCCGATGATGGCGTGTACATACATACCTTGGGAGATGATTACTCTTCTTCCAACGCTGGCTGCGAGGAAAGCTAAGTCATACCGTTTTTCACCATCTTTCGGACCCACGGGCACGGCTCTGAATATCCCAAAGAGCACCGAGAGCGCGGGAGGGCAAAAACTTGATGTGCACTTTGTCAGCACCACCGCAGCTCGACCCACCGGCTGCTCTGTCAGGATAGTCCCAGGGCTGCTTTATTATTGTATTATTTATTCATGCTCACTTTTCAGCTTAACTAATAATTCATTTCCCTGGAAGCTTGATTTTCTCCTGTGGCAATTCGTCGCCGCCGAGTCCGATTGCTCGTTTCCTCAGTTTTGGGACGTTTGTTGGTTTTCATTCGTTTTGCACTCCGTTTGCAATTTTCCCCAGCGCTCTCACCTGGGAGTCATTTCCGTTTTCGACAAGTTCGCGAGAATTTAAAAAAAAAAGTTGAAAAAACTGTTTGGGGGATTTCTTTCTGCTTTGCGATGATACGATTATTAATGCCGTCAAGTTTCAACAAAAAGGAACCCAATTTATTTAATCTAATCATTCACAACGGAAATTTGACACCTTCGATTCACTTCTATTTCATTTACCTACCGCCAGCAGTGATCCAAATTAATCAACCTGGCACCCTCGGCCGGTTCGGCCAAGTAGACTCGGGCCCGGTATTTTCCACCCACCTTACGAGAATAAATCGTATCGATCTCCTTGACTGCATCCTCCACGGCGCTCTTGTGCAGTAATGTCACGGTGCATCCACCGAAACCGCCTCCGGTCATCCGAGTTCCTAGCACACCCGGTGCACCGAGCGTTGCCTCGACCAGAATGTCCAGCTCGTGGCACGAAACGTTGAAGTCATCGCGTAGAGATTTGTGCGATTCGTTCATTAATTTTCCCATCTTTTGTGTCGTCGTCACGGGAAGGCGAGGATTGAGCGAGCGGTGCCATTTCCGGCATTACAAATGGGGCGTCGTTTGTATTTGTTTTCCGTTGCCACCATTGTGCAGGTTGTTTGTTATGTGCATGGTTAGGTTCATTCGGTAGTTGCCCGTTATCGGTGTTAGATGGAGTGGGAATGTTTTTATTTTTATTGGTAATGTTTCAAGTCCGGTGATATCGATAAGAAGTTGAAAAAACATGAAAAAAAAGATATAAATAAGAAAATATTTGAATTTAAAATTGAATGAAATTGAATCCTGGAAAGGGAAGGTCCATTAATTATGTTACGCAGTATGGGGGAAAAGCGGCTGTGGGAAAACGTGACGATCCATACAAAAACATTTGAAGGTGCATACAGAAAATGTGAAAGGGTTATAAAAAGTCATTTTATGCGTGACGTAATTAATGGACGTTCTGAGAGCTGGTGGCTATTATAAACTCGATTTTTCCTGACTGGGAGATGCATCTTAGGCTGTTCACATGACTAATGGTGATCAAGCTTTTAGATGCGAATAGTTATAGCAAACAGGGGTAAACCGCAAAACTTCAATTGAATGGACGCAGTAGTTCTACGCCCCAACATAAAAAAATCGTCGACAGGTGAAATACCCACCCGAATGACAATTGTGTTTAACTTTAATAATATTTAAATACTAGCTGAACCCGGTGCGTGCGCTGCTATGCTTGCAACTAAATGAAGGAAAATTTAATGTAACTGGCACTTTTATGGTTTTTTTCGTAATGAGTTTTTTTTCTTGAATAAACAGGGGTTCGAACTTCTATCAAAACATGCTTCTTACCCGAGAAATACACGTTTTGTGTTGAAGTATCCTGAAGAATTCTCATTTTTGGTAGAAATTTGTGTTTCATCTGTATATGAGCCCTACTTTCCAGAGGGAGTGGTTTTTCAAACAACCATACAATGATTGCCTTCAAAACCCCCCACATGCCAAATTTGGTTCGATTTGCTTGATTAGTTCTCGAGTTATGAAGAAATTTGTGTCTCATATGTGTCAGAGCCCCTCTTCCTGAGAGAGTAGGGTTCTCAAACAATCATAAGAACCTTCCCCAGCCCCAAAAACCCCTACATATAAATTTTCACGTTGGTCGGTTCAGAAATTTCCGAGTCTATAAGGGTCTGATAGGCAGACAGACAGACAGAAATTCATTTTTATGTATATAGAAATCTACCCTCCAAAAACCTCCACATGCCAAATTTGGTTCCATTAACTTAATAAGTTCTCGAGTTATTCGTAAATTTGTGTTTCATCGGTATATTAGCCCTCCTTTCAGAGTAGGGAGGGGCTCGAGTCAACTAAGAAATATTTCTTGCCTTCGAAAACCTCCACATGCCAAATTTGGTTCCATTAACCTGATAAGTTCTCGAGTTATTCAGAAATTTGTGTTTCATTTGTATGGAAACCCCCCTTCCGCTCCCTTCCAGATGGCGGAGAAGTCTGAAACTTCCATAGAAACATTTATCTCCTCCAAAAACTTCCACATGCCAAATTGGGTTCCATATGCTTGATTAGTTCTCGAGTTTTGCACAAATTTGTGTTTCATTTGTATGAAAGCCCCCCTCTTACAGAAGGCGCAGGGGTCTCGATTTACCTTAGAAACATTTCTTGCATTCAAAAACCTCTACCTGCCAAATTTGGCTCCATTTACTTGATTAGCTCTCGAGTTATGTAGAAGCTTTTGTTTCATTTGTATGGGAGCACCGCTCCCCAACCTAACAGAGAGAGAAGAGGGGTTTCAAGTTATCGAAGAAACATTTATTGCCTTTAAAATCCCCGCATGCCAAATTTGGTTAATTTTGCTTTATTAGATCTAGAGTTATGAAGAAATTACAGTTTCATTTGTATGATCTAGGAGAGGGGAGGGGTCTCAAACCACCATAAAAACATTTTTCTCCTCCAGAAAATCCCACTTGCCAAATTTGGTTACATTTGTTTGATTAGTTCTTGAGATATGCAGAAACTTCTGTTTCATTTGTACGAGAGCCTCCCTTTCTAGAGAGGGGAGGAGTCTCTGACTACCATAGAAACATTTATTTATTTATTTATTTATTTATTTAGTTCTATTACGTAACTTAAGACTTGAAGGTCTTTTTAATGTTACAATGATTTTCATTGGTAGAATAAGCGCTGCAATTCCAGACTTTACAAATTTAACTTATTTTCTGTACTTCAATATTGATTCAACTTTTAAACTTCTTCTATTACTTGAAATGCTCTATACATCCTCTCTTAAATGCTTTGAAAGAAGTTTCGCTGGAAAGATTATTTGGTAAAAAATTCCAGTGAACTACACCTCGAACGAAAAATGAATTACCATACTTAGAGGTTCGATGTCGCGGAAGAATAAATTTCTTAGAACGATTGCTTCGTGAAAATTGTAATTTGCTGTATAAATAGTCTGGGATTTTTGAACTCGTAAGACCATGAAAAAATAAACATGAACGTAGTTTGCTGAAGTTTTCAAATCGGCAGCCAATTAATATATGCTGCAAGTGAGAAACACTTGTGTATCTGTTTAAGTTGAACACACAACGTAGGCATGCATCCCTGCCCTTCGGTTCAGAAAGGGGTATGGGCGCGTTCTGTCGAGTTGGTCGCGGCAGATTTCATGTGTGAATCGGCTGCCCCATCAACGTTCAAAAGTGCCTGAACCAAATGGACAGCTTGTAATGATCACTTGAAGATGCGATGGGGGATCATTGCCCTGTTATGATCTCTCATATGTATCCGTCGAACCATTCTGAACGGCCGTTGTGAGAATATCACCATGAAAATCTCACATGCGCATAGCGTGTTACCAATCACTAATCCCTTTTCCTTTCTATTCTCTTCCCTATTCTATGAACACGAGCAATATCATATCGTCATCCTAAAGTCAACTCTTCGAATGCAGTAACATCGAGACAACACAGAGCAATAAAGAACGGTATAAACCCTAACCAATTTTACTTTCAGACAAATTTTCTAGCACAAGGTAAGTAATCAACATTACACCATTACAAAATATACTGAATATCATCATATCGACATAATATATAACGGGAAAAGGAGGGACCATCAGGCACCCAAGTGAAACGATTTGGATAGGAGCATGGGACTGCCTCCTCCCTATTGTTAACATTTCGTGGAACGAGGGCGGGCTCTTCGACCCCATCTATTGGGTTTATTCTGTCAATCGAGGGCTCGACTCTAATGCTGTATGTGTGAACTTGCTTTTGGAAGGAGATTCTCTTCCCTTTATTCGCGGGTTTCGCGTAAGTGTCTCTGCTTATGGGCCTGCCCAAACGTTTTTGGCCCTTCATACAGGAGCTTGAAGATCACAAACAACAGTAAAATCCTGATCAAATCGTTTTTCAGATTATTCCACTGCTATGGAAAGTTACCTTGCTACAATAGATGGTAGTATTTCATCATCATCATCATCAACACATAACGTAGGCATGCATTCAAGGCGACCCGTAGTTTATTAAATGAGAAAACCGATATTTCATCTAGAAGAAAGTCACAAGCCATGAAACGACGATGAAACATATAGTGAACGCAAAGAAGCGTAGATTTTCCCACATTGTAACATAGCACTCTTGTCCCACCCAAAATTAGATTGAATGTGAATGCCCAAACTTATTGCACTTTCAACATATTAAATTATTTTTTGATGCAATTTTTATATTGGTTTCAATGTTACATGGGATGAAGATTTGGAAATAAAAATTCCTTTCGTTTTCCTAGAATTTAGAGTAAGCATATTACAGGTAGACCGTTCGTGAATCCTTTGTACATTTTCATTTATTTTGCTGGATATTTCTCTAGCAGACATATTTTCGGAATCGAAATATAATTGTGCGTCAGCAGCGAATAAATGTTTTTTTTTGCAATTTTTAACACCTTCAACCAGGTCACTATTATATAATGAGAAAATAAAAGGCCCAAGAATTGAGTCCTGGGGAACTCCTGATGTGATATGAATGAATTCTGAATAAACTTCGTTGTTCAATACAGTCTGCGCACGACACTTCAAGTATGATTTGACTAAATTTGCAGCATGATCGGAAAATCTAAACCTAGCTTCCAATTTATGAGATAATACACGATGCGAAATAGTGTCAAAAGCCTTGGAAAAATCCAAAAGAATCAGAACTACTGGACGATTATTATCAAGAACCAAGCCGATATCATCCAACACCTTCAGCATAGCTGTTTTGGTACTATGTTTTGAACGATAACCAGACTGATGCTGGTTTAGCATCTTATTTGTCTCGACAAAGCTACGCTTATCCTTTTTAATAAGTTTTTCGAATATTTTTGATAGTGCTCATAGAATGCTTATTGGTCGTAAGTTATCCAATGAGCTTGAACTTTGCTTCTTCTTTATTGGTATAACTTTGAGAATTCTTCCACACATCAGGGAAAATACTAGTTGTTATTATAGAATTGAATAAATGAGTAATTGGCTTAATTATAATTGGAGAAATTACCTTTAAAAACTTAATTGGTATCATATCAAGACCAATTGCATTTGATTTTATAGAATACATTGCGTGAACAACGTCAGATTGTTCAACTTGATTGAAGTAGAAGGGATCACTATCAATAACATTTACATCGGAGGAATAGTCTATATTATCATCGGATGAGAAATTATTGCAAAAAGCATTGTTTACTTCATCAGCACTAAAATTATTCGCTACAGAAGCGACTGTCTTTTTAATGCCAAGTTTTTTAATATTCATCCACAACTGTTTTGAGGGAAGTTTAGGATCAAGCCGAGACGCATAGTAACGTTGTTTCGCAGATCTTACCAATATATTTACTCTGTTTCGTGCTCTTTCAAATAAAAAGTGATCGAATTGGCTTTGACTAGATTTCCATTTTTTAAATAATAAATCTCGATCTACAATCACGCTGCATATGGTTGAGTCAAACCAAGTATTAACTTTTCTATTATCAGAAACAGTTCGGATCGGAACAAAGGAGTCATGTAAATTCAACAACACAGAGTTTAAAAATTCGATCAGTTGATTCGAATCATTGATTCGGTAGAATGATCGCCAGTCGTTCGATTGAAAAGCTTCTATGAGAAGATCTATATCGATGGCATTGTAATCACGAAATTGAATTGTCTTCGGAGAACGCTTAGGGTTGAAATCGAGAGATGCGAACAGTATATCATGGTTGGAGAGAACAGGAGCTTCGATTTGACTAAATCTTAAAACTTTTGTTGTGTCATTAGCCAATATCAAATCCAATTGAGATGAGCCATTTCTATGAAAGAAAGTTGGCTCACTCCCCAAGCTTTGAAGAGAGTGCGTAAACAATACATTTTGAAGTCTCTCAGACCTGGATGAATTTGCCGATAGATTGGTATTAAAATCACCTAATAAAAAAATATGTTCATAATTAAAGCCATAAGCAAAAATTCCAATGATGCCGTACAATCAACTTCAGGTGGGTTGTTGAGTGCTGTCAATAAAATTTTATCATTTTGTTTCATTTGTATGATCTAGGAGAGGGGAGGGGTCTCAAACCACCATAAAAACATTTTTCTCCTCCAGAAAATCCCACATGCTAAATTTGGTTCCATTTGTTTGATTAGTTCTTGAGATATGCAGAAACTTCTGTTTCATTTGTACGAGAGCCTCCCTTTCTAGAGAGGGGAGGGGTCTCTGACTACCATAGAAACATTGCTTGCCTCCAAAAAAATTATCCACCCCTACCGACAAACCGCAATTTTGCTGTTTGCGGTTGAAAAGTAAGCTGTTTATATGACTGTTGTTATATGATTTGTTCAGTTCTATTTGCTTATCATTTTGCCATCGGATTAACTTGACATTTTTCTTCCTTTGGAAAAAGATCAATGAAACGAAAGAAAAAAAAATCACAAAAAAAGTTTATCCACCTGAATAAAGTTAATAATATTTTAGAGTGTATTACGCTAGATCTGTCACTATAAGGCGTGTAAACATTACAAACAGCACACATTCCGTCATTTCAGGTAAAACGAACAAGTATATGTCTGGTCGAAGCCAGAGATACTACGTCCTTAATCAAGCAATCCAACGGTTTCAGCATTCCTATTATCAAAAACACCATCGTCATCAGCAACTCAAACTTCCTCCGGTTCTACAAGGCGAATGTCTCGTGCAGTCGGGCTACTATGATAGCGAGGCCAACTATACTGTAAGAATTCACGACATCTTCGGTCGAACAGACGGTTGCTGTACATGCTCTATCACTCCCTTCTACGGCCTTTAGCTGAATATAGATTATAAATATGAATAATTAAGTAGTTTATAGCTGTCACCGCACTTCCTTAACAGAACAATTAAGCTCACTGGAATATGCATATATTGTAATAAAATTTTGAAAAGATAGAAGGTTTTGTGCCTGTTGAAGAAGAGGCTTAAAAGGAGCTTTCACTCTTAGCCTTCACTAAGAGAAATAAATAAAAGAAATAGTTAATGAATGCTACTCAAAGCTGCAGCTGCCATCAAGTCCTCGGTTCCTGTAGACCCTTTCAGGAACTAAACCACAGCTTGCTGGTCAGGTGCAAGTAGCACGGAAGCAAAACAATAGTATAACTGGGATATAATGGCAAGGCATTTACTACAGTGGTGGGGAGGGGGTTGATGACATAACTCTTAAGTAGATCAGTCAAACGGAGGAATTAATAAATCACTTGCATGTAGGGAAGATCACTCATTCCCAAAACATTGTTTACCTCTCGGAAGGGTTATCTAGCTCGGGCCATTAGTATTTCCAAAAGTCGTGCTCTGGGGGCATCATTATCCGAACAATACCAAACTGCGTGAGCGATGTCATCATAACCGGTTCCAAACCGACATATATAGCTATCGACGGGGTTAATTCTTTAGAGATGTGCGTCTAGCGAGTAGAGGATGGACATAAGTCTTGTCATCACACAAATGAAACCCTGACTTATATCCAGACCTTCGAACCACGATCTCGACAAACCTTTGGAATAATAGAATGTCAAGTCCCCCCTTACTTGTCCATTCGTTTTGCCAACTTTGAAGGGAACTCTGACGTAATAATGAGAAAAATTCATAATGTGAAATTAATCTTTCAAAATCCTCGCCTTCTTGTGTGCCCGCCTTCTCATTGCCTGGAATTGAGCAATGTGAGGGGATTCATACAAAGATAACCCTTAATGATCTCTCGACCAACGCACAGTGCCTAACTGTATTCATCGACTGGAGAGCCTCACAAGAACTGAGACTATCAGAGAAGATGAAATTATGGTCATTAGGTGCTTTTGTATATCAAAGTTTAAGTTATTTCCCTTAAAAAAGCCCAAATCCCACACATTTCATAAGTGTCCGAAATTTGACAATGCAACACCATGAGTCGAGTAAAAGCTATAGTAGGACTGCTGATATTGTACTAGTTCGTAAAGATAGGTTGTTAAAATAGTTCAAAGGTTCAAAAAATGCGGATCCATATTACCAGCGGCACAATCAGGACGTCAATCAAAGACAAGTCCACGAATTGATAGGGCTATCGTAAACAAAGTTAAACAAAACCGAAGCTTATCAGCTCCCAAAGTTGCAAAACAAGGCGGATGCTAGTTTTCAATTCACGTGACACCTCAAATAGAGGAAAATCAGCTTCATGAGCATGGCAAAAAACTATCTTTGTCCGCGGAAAACATATTGAACAATGTAATATTATTATTTATTATTTTTTGCGTGTTTTTTTTTCTACCGTTTTATTGATCATACCAAAGCTTTTCATAGGTGACAAATATCATATGAATTGGATGGAGAAATGACTAATACATCATTCAAAAACATTCATAAAAACAACTTTGTTTTTCAGTTGAATAACAGGAAAATAGCAAATTGGCGGTAGAGGTTATTGGAGGTTGTTTGTTAAAATTCTCTACACTTTCTCTTCACGCGATAGTTAAGAGAATGTAAAGTCGTATTCGCTACCTTTTTCTTATATTTTATCCACATCTTACGCATTTCATTTTCATCATTTCTAGGATTTTTTTTCAAAAAGGCGAATCTAACAATGAGAGGCTCTCTTCTTTCTCGCTCTTTTTCATTTATTACAGCGCCATTATAAATCTTTTGAGGGATTATTTGGTACAGATAGAAACACAACAGTGCTGACTACCATACTCTACAAATAGTTGAATGAAAAACGTAACGCTGAATGGAATATGAATGAAAGAGAAAGTAATCAAAGAGAGTCTCTCAATTGCAGATTCGCCCTAATGAAAAATAAACCCTAGATTTACTTTCTGGCTCCATCATGGCCCATTAAGTTTCGACTGGACGTAGTGCAGGGCAGTTCAGGAATTCATGTATTCAGTTGTATGTATTCAGAATTCAGTCTTGTAAATTTCACCATTATTGGGGTCAATTTAGACAAAAATTTCACCTCACTGTTCACAGGTGCAGAATGCTTGCCATCTTTTTGCTTTTTAAAACGATCATCTATTTTGAATAAATCTTTACCGGTGAAAAATTCATGTCCTGGCACTTGTTAGACGTCAACTTTGACGTATCTTTCATCATCAGCAACTGTATCTGGTGAACATCTACGTATAGAGTTTTCTACTACTGGCCTTAGCCCCAGTTTGCTGTCATTTATCGCGGTTTGGGAAGTTATGAACCTTTTATACATGTTATCTACCTCTTGCCTTGACCTTCTGTATTTCGCTTTGTGAAACGCCGACCTTTTTGACAGTATCACGTGTTGAATTGTTAAGATTTTTGGTGAAATTATCCTATCCTATCCTATCCTTCCTACATGCTGCCCTCGGTTTCTTTCCTGCTTCGAGCTTGTGATTTAAAGTCAACCGGTCGTTGAACCTTTTTCGTATTCTTGAAGCATTATTTTTTTCCAGTGCACCATGAGACAGTTCCAGATTTTCATGTGAGCGTGCCAATTTTTTCCACGCATCTTCACTTGACTCACTTCCATCTTGGCTAGAAAAACCAAACTTCTACGCATGGTGTAAGCAATACACTCGGCAAAATCGGTTACAACCTGTTGTAAATGTTGCAATAATTTCGTGTTCACCCTTTACAAATGAAACCTTTTTAAATTCTCGGCACTGTTAAGCATACAGCAAGTTTCATATGCTAAAATAGTCAATCATGACCTATCTGACCGGATAAAAACTGCTTTTGAATTGATTTTTTTCGCTTTTTTCGCTCATGATGGATGACTGGATGAAAAGTTATAAAACTAAACTATAATTTTCCAGCGTTGACTTCATATATGAAATTTATTTTTTTAGTTTTGTAGGGTTACAGTGATGTTATATTAGCCTGGCACCTTCTTTCAGCCTATGTAAAAATATGTCATTAACTCAGAGATAATCAGCAACTGTGTTGCTATCAAGAAAATCGAATTAATTCGAAGGAATTCAGACATTATTTATCAATTTACTGATGTTCACTCTCGTTTATTTTACAACTTGCATAACTTTCTAGACATCATGACTTTACGGGCTAAGCTGAAAAGATAGTCTACACGTTCTTCGAATGATATAAATTTGGGTTAATTTAACGTATAAGTAATACAGAAAATCGTCGCGTATTATAAACTAAAGGGTGTCCACAGTTAAATTACATCACTTTGAACACGTCCTCAAAAACAAGTCTCTCAACCGATTGTTCTGAAATATTCAGGAAATAAAACACAATGTATAATCTTGGTTTGGGTAATTTTATTTCACTGTATATCTTTGCCAAATTCAAAAGCACAAACTTTCTTCTTAAATCCACGCATAAGATTTTGTACATCGCTTTAACCGACACTTTTTTCCGCTTTCAAACATGACTTCAACATTTCCTGTAGTGACAACTTTAGGATGATGTAGAAGGAGATGTTCGCTCATCACCATGAGGCACCAAGAGTGAACAACAATGTTTTTGGCTAGAATGAAAGATATGAAGAGAAAGTTTTTGATAGTTCCGCTAGTGTGCGGCAGGATTGGAAATGTAACAGATGTTTTTTAGGAAAATTGAGCGAAAAAGGGCATGTATACAGTGGTACTGATACCAAGCGACATTTTCGCCTAACATCCCACTGCGGGTAGGTTGAAGGAGCACGGACTAAGTCCGCCACTTCAACAGCCAAAAATGTCCGGTTGGAAGACGCTCATGTACCACTGTGGCTTGTATAGTTATTCTAGCGATCCATTGTGTGCACTCTGTTTACTGTGTTACTCTGTTAGGCAGAAATGTCCTTGTCTGGAGTACCACTGTATACATGCCTTTTCGCTCAATTTTTCCTAAAAACATCTGTTACATTTCCAATCCTGCCGCACACTAGCGGAACTATCAAAAACTTTCTCTTCATATCTTTCATTCTAGCCAAAAACATTGTTGTTCACTCTTGGTGCCTCATGGTGATGAGCGAACATCTCCTTCTACATCATAATCGTTACTCCTCGCACGGAGAATATATAACATAACTTTAGGATGCTTACGAAGTTTGTGCTTCATTATAGCCCAATGTTTTTCGATCGGCCGCAACTCTGGAGAGTTTTGGGGATTAAGATCCTTCGGCACGAAATTGACACCATTCGTCTTGTACCACTCCAGAACATCCTTGGAGTAGTGACAAGAGGCTAGGTCCGGGCAAATATAACTGTTTCCTAAGAGACTCTGTAACATCGAACTTTTCTTTCACAGTCACATAATGGTTGCCGGGAATTTGTTAAAAGTCCGGTTTTACGTGTTTTTCATCGTCCATGATGCAGCAATGTGGTTTCGTCAACATTTGTGTGTACAGCTTACGCTCACGTATTTAAGCTGTCCTATTCTGTTTTTCATTGCGGTTTGGAGCTTTCCTGAACTTTGAATGAACGGAGCCCGGCTCGTTTCTGGCTTTCTGCACGAAACTTCTGGTCAAGTGCAGCTTTTTCGCGACATCCCGAAAGGAACAGTTGGATTTGCGCTTAAAGGCAGCAACCACTCGCTTTTGATCCTTCACACAGTACGGAACACTTTTTTTATCGCTCAACTTTTTCCGATCGACAATTAAAAGTTCATCGATACGTTTTATGACACGAGACACTGCAGACTGATGAATTTTCAACATCTTTCCCATGGCTCGGTGCGAAAGAAATGGGTTGTCGAGGTGCGTGTGCAAAATGTTCTCGCGCACTTGCTGTTCCTTTGACTCAATTTTCGAAACAACGACACATTTCAGATAGAAACTCACGCACTGCAAACAATACACGCTGAGGTCATTTCGCCCAAAATTTCACTGAAATCAACCCAAAGGGCAAAATGTAACAACTTATTGAAAGTGATACAATTTAACTGTGGACACCCTCTATACTATTTCGTCTTTGTTCTGCAGGCTATTACATTATTCAATACCCAAACAGCCCAACTCGCTTTCGTCAGCCAGAAATCCCTCAACTATTGATTTGGTTTTAAATTAATTACATTTGAAATATCTCAAGAAATCATTTATGGAATACAACTTTGATCCTAATGTTCCACTGCAAATGAAAAGTGATATTAATTATGCTCTTGAATCTCTGGCTTTTTCAATAGTTTGGAGCAAGAGCTGCATCAGTGCCTGAATGCGAGTTAAAATTCGATTCCGCAATAATTGATGACGATTTTCAGTTCTTGATTCGCCTGATATATGTACGTAGGCGGCAATATCAAAGAACACGTGATTCCGCTACGAAAATCATATAATGAGATTTACAAAAACAAATAAACAAAAGCCTTTCTGCCCTGCGGAACAAAGATTATGGAAATAATTTGTCGAATTCTAAAACATTCTGGAAACTCTCAAAAGTCTCAATAAAACCTCAAAAGCCTTTACCTGCGCTTAAGAAATGTGATAAAATTTTGCTCACAAATGTGAAAAAAGCGGAGATCTGATTTTTTTCTCTCAAAAAAATATTTTTGATAATTCTTGGGGTAAAAACTACAGCTAAAAATTTCAAAATATGAAAGCACCAGTATTTGATGCAATTTTTTATACCCCCATCAAACAACTACCTGAGAGTACCTTGTCTTTCTTGATGAAACTTAAACAGATATTTTCATCTGGCATACTTTCCAGATAAATGGAAACATTCAAAAGTCGTACTTATTTTGAAGCCAGACGAAAATCCAGCTGAAGCTTCTTGCTACCAACCATCAATTTGCTTTCTTCAATAAGTAAGCTTTTTTAAAAAATCCAATTTCTACATCCTACCGATTTGATTGTGATGCTGTGAATTCTACTCCAACAGTTTCAGCGAGAGTGACGCGCCCTTCTTAACAAGCCATCCTGTAGAAAGCTTAATGAGTATTGCGAATTGTGTTATTCGATTTGTTGGATCATATCGTTGGAAGGAGATTCTTAATTTCCCGTGGATTTCGTGTAAGTGTGTCTGCTTACGGGTCCACCCCTCCGTTTTTGGCCCTTCATACAGCGATATTGTGAATTCATATCGGTGGCTCAATTCGATCTTGCTATTAAGTGGAGCTGCATCCAAGCCAAGGGCTAGAGGGGATGGTGGCTACCATACATACACATACATACAAGTAAGCTTTTTTAAAAAATAATTTTGAATAGAATAATGCTTCACATCAATACAAACACTATGTTTACTGATAAATAGTTTGGATTTCGCCATGGCTTTCAAATACGCCTCAACTTGAGAGTTACAATTTAAGTAATTCGTTCAAAGCTGAGGGCTGCTCCACTGGATTTGCTTTTATAGACATAGGAAAAACGTTCGACAGTGTTTGGCATGAATGTAGTTCAATTTTCCGCTTTATATCATGAAATTGGTTTTAAACTACTTTATTGGTGGAACCTTGCATGTACATTATCAAAATTCTAAATCCGATCAATTGCCTGTTAGAGCCAGTGTTCCGCAGGGTAGCATTCTTGGGCCATTACTATGTAACATTTTTACTTCAGATCTCCCTGATTTACCTCACGGCTGTCACAAATCTTGCTTTGCTGATGACACAGGTATTTTTGCTGAAGGAAAAAATCTTCGTGTTATATGCAGGAGGCTACAAAAAAGCTTGGACATTTTTACAGATTATTTTCAAAAATGGAAGAATTCTTGTAATGTTTACAAAACTCAACTTATAATATTCCCACACAAGCCTAGAGCTGCATTTTTGAAACCAAGTAATTTTTGTTGGGGCGCAGAACCACAGAACCAAGTAATATAGTCATATGGTCACTATGAACGGAGTTCCAATTTCTTGGTCAAATCAGGTAAAATATCTTGGAATGATACTTGATCAAATATTAACTTTTTAAGTTCCCATTGAGGGCATTCAAGCCAAATGTCATAAATATAGGAAAGGCTTGTACGATGGAACACGATCCGTTTTTTGCTCGTAACATGTATAATTTTTAATTTTTCGAGGATCTTTCGGAACTAAAAGGCTCCAAGTTTGCCCACGGAACTGATTATTTATAGTCCTCAAAAAAAACGATGGCCTATATTCAAAATCCATCGAAAATTGCAATTTCAAAAGATGTACTGTTATATTTCAATTTGTTGTTGATTCCATGGCATTTCCAAACATAAAAAATATCATTCATGTGTTTAAAAATGAAAAAAAAGTGTTTAATCTTGCAAGCCTAACAGTGTTCCATCTTACAAACATGACGCCATAAACAAAAAAACATCAAAAAAAATTTTCATGCCTTTGGATCAGAAAAAAACACCAAAAATGCTAGCCAACACGAATGTTAACCTTTTGATATCGATGGGAAATTTCCACCGACTAAGCACAAGAAATAATTAATTGCTATTTTAATCATGCCAACACTTTCGAACATTGAAACCTGGAAAAGCTAAATCGAATGAGTGTATTCACTCCAAAAGCAAACGAAAATTGAAGAATAGTAAAAAAAAAATGAGGTTAACACTTGTGAATGTCAAAAGTGGCGCTGTTCCATCTTACAAGCCTTTCCTCTATATAAAATGTTTATATACTCTCTAATGCATTTAACTAATCATGTTTGTTTATTGTTGCATGAAGCACTAAATCAATTATAATGTTTGAAATTGGAAATATTCATCTTATCAACATGCAATCCTAGGAGTGGACAGAAATGTCTGCTAGAACCAAAGATGCGAAGAAAAAGTATTGATAGGTCCTATAGCTTTCGGCAGGCTTGAATTGAATAGAAGTATTTTAAAATTGAGCGTAGGGCTTATGTTAAGTAGTATTTTGAAGCAAATGCACACACTTTTGCCACACATCTCCATGCGGAGTAGGCCAAGGCAGGATGGGATCCGCCACCTTAACCTCACAACCGGTAACATTAGTAGTTGTATCTTTCAAAACTTCTAATTGGAAATTGATTTCCTGTCACATGTATGTAGCCTTCAGGAAATGTTACAACAGAGATTTCATATCGCTAGAACTGCTCTGTGTCATTGGTTATATTTGAGCACAATGAAGCATTTTTGCCAATCAAGATGGCGGATCTGTTCCTGCCTTGACCTACTCCACATGGGCATGTGTTTTTCAAAATACTTCTATTCAATTTCAACGCCTACCAGAAGCTATCGGACCTATCAATACTTTCTCTTCGCTTCTTTGGTTCCAGCAGAAATTGCTGTCCCCTCCTAGGGTTGCTTGTTGATAAGGCTTGCTTCATTTAGAATTGGAACAAACTCTTTGCTCATATTGTGGCGCTCCTGGTGGACGGATTTGGAAGTTCTTGGCGCCCACGTGTCGGGAATTTTGTCAACTTCACGTATGTTTTTTGACATTCCGCAAATCGACTGTACTTTGTAAACAATCAACATGGACGCCGAAAGAAGGGAAAAAATTGTGCACAGTTATTTGGAAAATCCATTGTGGTCTGCATCTAGGCTAGCTAAACAGCTGAAATTGCCCAGAAATATTATATGGCGCGTTATCAAACGGTATAAAGAAACATTGACGACGATTTGGAAGCCTCAAGCCAATCGTCGGAGTGGAACTGTCGACCGGAAACTGCGTGGTAAGATTTTGAAGACGATTAAGAGGAATCCCAATCTGTCGGACCGTGATTTGGCCAGGAAATTCGGTGCTGCCCATAGTACCGTGAGGGGAACTCGACTCCGGGAAGGAATCAAGTCGTATCGAGCTAGCAAACAGCCAAATCGGACCATAAAACAGAATAGTGTGGCCAAAATCCGTGCTCGGAAGCTATATGACCAGGTGCTGACCAAGTTCGACGGGTGTCTTCTGATGGATGATGAAACCTATGTCAAGGCTGACTTCAGGCAAATCCCAGGTCAAAAATTTTACTTGGCAACGGCTCGGGGGGATGTTCCAGCCAAATTTAAATTTGTTTTTGCCGACAAATTTGCACGAAAATTCATGATTTGGCAGGGCATTTGCAGCTGTGGCAAAAAACGAAAGTTTTCGTTACAAATAAGACAATGACGTCGGAACTATACCAAAAAGAGTGTCTCCAAAAACGAATTTTGCCGTTCATTCGATCCCACGTCCATCCCGTAATGATTTGGCAAGCTGTCATTACAGCAAAGTCGTTGAAGAATGGTATGCAGAGAAAGGGGTCCAGGTTGTTCCGAAAAACCTTAACACACCCATCTGCCCCCAGTTCCACCCTATTGAGAAATACTGGGCAATCATGAAGAGGAGACTCAAGACAAAGGGAAAGGTTGTCAAAGACATCAATCAGATGAAGACCTGGTGGAAGAAGATAAGCTAAAACGATGGACGAAGAAGGTGTGCGCCGCCTAATGAGCCGTGTTACAGGAAAAATTCGAGAATTCCTTCGAAACCGTGACGAAAATTTTTATCCGTATTTTTTCTTAAAAGCATGAAGAAAACGCTACATTTGTATAAAAAAAGATCTTGAATTCAATAATAAATAACTGAAAAACAGGCAATTGTTTTTGTTCCAATTCTATCTGAAGCAAGCTTTAAGAAGGATATTTCCAATTTCAAACTTCTAATATTCAAACAAATTTGCTGTACTAATATCGTCTTGTTGTTGTGCTATTAGGAACAAACCCTAGTAGCACACTTGTTGCCATTTGGTTGAGATAACATAAATATGACTTGCCAAGTCATAATCATGTTACTACAACTAATTATGACCGTAGTGTGCTACTTGGGAAGCACTTCAAAGGATTCAGAACAAAGTTCTGAAAATAATTCTGAAACTGCCACCATGGTTCAGTATACTGAATTGCATAGAATTTGAACGTTGAGACTCTAGAAGATATGTCCAACAAAATAATTCATAATTTTAGACAAAAATTATTGCGATCTTCAATTGCACATATTGATTATCTCTATTCTCTACACACAGGCAAAAAAACCCTGATAAAAATACTGAATACTTTAGTCAAAAATAATATTTCCACAATTAGATTCAAACCATACCTTATAGGGAAGCGGAACCTATCTTGAGCTCAATAAGCAGACCTCCAGTGCAATTCGGTGAATATGCACTGATTACCGATCACTGAGTACACAAGTTACTCACAATTTATTCGTCCACTTACCGTTAATCGTTGAGCAACACACAAACATTCGATTCTGTTCATTTTCTTCCAATTTAATACGCGAAAGTTGCCACTGCTATGTTCTTAAATATATTGATAATATCACGAAAAACATTAATCCCATCTGTGTACATATGTTAATCGTACTGATTTTAATCAAGAGAAAATATAAACAAGTTAACGCTCTGCACTACTACACCCAAAAATGAAGTATATCATTTTACAGCACTTCATGTGTGTTGGGTAGCATGCATATAACCAAGACAAAATGAAAAGGTTTGTTTGTTATTCTTCCATGAGAATATTGACAACAAGAATCACCATGACGTTGGACATAGAATGGTCTATGAATGATT
>JASCZW010012011.1:0-29948 GCA_034211315.2 Aedes japonicus
ACAATATTGTCAATAGTTCTTTATCAATCTACCAAATTCCATACACTGTTCTAAATGAGTAGCTAAATTTAGAAGGCGAAACTCGAAACAACGTGGTTTAATCTGATCTTTTGCATTGCTTTTAAATAATATTAGAGCTATTCAGACAAAAAAGCTTTTCTGCTGAAGAAACTGATTTTCTCGGCAAATTTGAGTATGCAAGATGAGACTGAAACTCTAAAATCTAAACTAACACTTAAGTTGTTCATTTTTTATGAAATAATTATAATTTATATATTACAATTAGAAAAGCAACTTCCTTTGAATTTTACTGATAGTGAAGTGTTAGTTTACAGTTTCTTAGCATTCCAATTACTCCAAGCATCACAAAACTGATATAATTGGTTTCAGCAACTTTATTGTGACTTACTTGAGTCACATTGAAGTTATTCCAACCGATTTGCAACGAGTGTGCTGCTAGAGTCCAACGTTAAAGTGTTTTTTAACTTAATTTTGAAACTAGAATCGATCGCTCACGAAACTGCCGCTAAATTTCAACAGCGCTCCGGTGACCTTCAACAAATTCCAAACAAATCGATGAAGCGATCAATAACAAAACCCGCTCAATTTATCGCCTCACTCTGAAAACCTCCTGAAACCGATTCTAACACGTTTTCCCGAAAACCTTCCCAAAGCATGCAAATCTTCTTCAAAAAGTAACCTTGCACCAACCAGATGGAACAATACCTCCAGCCCTCTCGCCACATCTACCACCGGTTCAGACCCAAATTCACGTCTTTTCCGTTTATTCTCGGAAGCGTCGGAACGCTCGTACAACACGCGGTCCAACGCGCACTCGGGCAATACATGCTGCTGAACTGAACCTACAGCCCGGAAAGCTGCTCGGAAAGAGAGGAAGCAGCAAACCATATACAAAATCTTATTAATTTATATCATCGCCACAAGGTGATTTTGAGTTGTTTTAAATATTTTATTCTACCCACCTCGACCCCTCGTCTTGCCGGCCATCCGCCGAACACATTTGTTTTGTTCCTCCCGTTCCGTCCTTCACCATTATCCGGCGGGTCCGACTCTGCTTGTTTCGTTCTCGAGGGCCCTTTTCATCGGCTCGTTCGCCCCCTTGTTAGGGCTCGTCATTTCGTGTAAAATCTCCTAAATTAAAATACTAAATCATATAATTTATGCTGCAGTCAAATATGTTATGAATTGTTAAATCTGCTGAGCCCGGTGGTGGTGGTGGCGGAGTTCTGGTGGGCAAAACGGATTGAACGAAACGAAATCGAACCAGTCGGACTCGGACTCGGACCGGGGCGCAAGAATGTGAGAAAAGGACCGATTTGAGCGCAATGGTGGTGGCGATGGTGGTAATAACTACCGCGCAGGTTTCGAGATCATGAGTAATTTGCACACCCCTCGGCTACGAATACGAATATTTTCGCTTGCACATTCTTTCGGCACGGATGGATGGATGCTGCCTCGCGAAGAACAACAGGGAAAGCACACAGCGAAAGGAAAATAAAAACCGGGGGTACCAAGGTATAATCACATCTTCACGATTTTCTACGCTTGCCTCCATTATGTCCTAATGTTTATGAGTTTACTTTTTGCGCGATGTGATAATTTACTAACAAGCTTATGATGGACGACGACGACGGCTTTTCTGGCTGGGTACTTGGCTAAAGCACTGCCCATCACGCGATCATAACCCGGACCGGGCAGCTGCGAAACCGACCCTGAGATGATGGGCCTGTACGAACGAGAGAACAACACAAAAGAGCATGGTTTCATCTTCTGCCAGCAGAGAGGTTCATCGACTCTCCAATTTGGCGACGACGTGATGCAATTACGTTGTTTCGAGCCCTAATTACGTACTTAAAATTCTTGCGCATTAGCAACTCCGGACCTTGGCGGTTAGCGGAAGTCGCACCTCCTCCCGCTTCCGCTCGGTCGGTGTCTAGATTCGAAACGCACGTGTTCTCACAAAGGAAGAAAAGGACGGAGGACTGCATAAATTTGCGATCGGTAGACTCTGTTAAAAACGCGTATAAATTCGTTCGTGTCGTCGTCGGTAGCGATTTCTCGCATGGGTGTTAATCATCCACCGAGAGAGCAAGGCGATCGATCGCTCGATCGGCAGCGCAGTGTGTGTGCAAGTGATAAATTAGCGATAAATGGGCTTTTTATTA
The DNA here is from genome assembly GCA_034211315.2 of Aedes japonicus. Classification (NCBI taxonomy): domain Eukaryota; kingdom Metazoa; phylum Arthropoda; class Insecta; order Diptera; family Culicidae; genus Aedes; species Aedes japonicus. Next base: position 2,187 of record JASCZW010012011.1, read on the forward strand.
CACACCATAAGCATTGAAAGGCAGACAATCTGTGCATCTGTTGAAAGAAGGCAGCGAGGTGATTACGAGCCAGGGGTTTTGCTCTGCGCACACTTTTAATTAACTTTCCGAGGTGAAGATCGTCACAGCGAGACAACGGCGGCGGAAGGTTAGGCTTTTTGGAGTGACAGAAATTAGCACCGCCGGTCGGCACCGTCAGCGATGAAATTTGAAAGAACAGAAGACTGTGCTCAGAAGTTAATTAGCTGCCACCGCAAGCGTAGCTGGCCATGATATTGATGAAAAAGGGGCAGGCGGGCAAGTTTGCAATTCGGCTGGGGTCTAAAATTCAAGGCAACGCAGATTTGCTCAGATTAATTTTCACACAAAACTCTCGCTAATTATCCATTAATCACAACAGACAAGCCCCGATTGCCAATAGTGACGTTGATTATGTGTTACATGCAGAGTTGCCACTTTATTTTTCGTTCCCATCTTTAATTTTTGCCTCTTTTATCTGTGTTTAGCTGCAAAAATCTTGGTGAAAATCTTTACTTCAAATTTTGTATTCTAAGAAAAAGCAGATCTGTATTCGAGGGATTCATGTTCTAGGGGGAAATCGTTCATAACGCTAAAGCCCTTCTGACTGGCCAGTATTGACATGATAATGATTCATGTGGTGTTTGTTTTGATTACTAAATTTCCATAGATGGGAAAAATCGGAATGGAATTAACAATCATTCATCATATGATACGTGTACATTAATTTGTTGAATTTAGAATTTAGCTATGAACTTAATCTTAACTGATCAACTCCTCCTTTCCTTAGTTGGCATTCATGATTTTGCGTACTCAGGCGGTTCCGGATTTTGGACTTATTCAGATTGTACTGCGAGGCCGTTTAAAATTCAGACGTTTCTTCAACAAGTTTCGAAGTCTTCTGATTCTTCCACCTTGTTTTCATTGCAGATGGTTACCGTCCTTAGCTAACAAAAATCATTTTCATTGACTGTTTCTCATCTCTTTTAAAGAATTACGGACATCGTTCAATAATCCAGCTGAACTCCTTCAAAGGACACATGCTGTAGTCAGAATTGGATACTTCAGATCAGCGCGCTTAGTGATCTGTTTAATCAAATCGGTATAGAAAGCACAGCAGATCAAGTAAAAAGCCTCCATCATGGTATCATCGGGAGTTTCGGATCCAAGCATTTCTCCTGTAGCTACCCCGATGTATATTTTCGACTTCTTACGGTTTTTCTCAAAATTTGAAACCTCTAAATCCGTTAGGTGTTTTAGGTGTTTTAGGCAATCATCCTCACAAAAATGTGCAAGAAGCATCACCAGCGAGGAATTCCGTAATTTTTTACTGGAAGATACGATTTGTTTTGTCGATAAGAGGCAATACTTAGCTTTAGTGAAGAGGTGGCTGCGTCATCGGGTCATTAAGATGACAACAATCAAACCTTTGTTCTGAAATTTCGGAATCAGGAATTTTGTGGATCGTTTGTGGCTGCAGGACAAGTTTTGCTCCAGGGCAGGGGCAGGTTTTTGCAAGCGTTACTTGCACAATGAACCAAAAAAATGGCAAGTACATTTGAAAATGATCAAATGAGGACAGTCAGGTTTCAGCAGCATCTTGACGGATCGGTCAAATCCCATAATTACCGAAGCTCTATCTGAAGCAAAGCCCACAAAGCTTTTTTTTGTTATTGAACTGTTTATTAAATGCAAAAAATATGTTTAGGTTTGCACACTGCAAGATTATATTAAAGCTAACAAAAAATCACTGTCGAAATAACTATGCATCAAATAGCAAAACAACAGCCAAGAACATTATTCTAACTTCTAAATATACCTCTGCATAATAGCATATACCTACTTCTAAATTAGTAGAACAGTTTTTTTGTAGAAATCCTTGCGGGAAATTCTACCGAAATTTGTGGAGCAATCTCTTGGGGAACTTTGAAACAATTTCTTCTCTAACGGAATAACTGAAAAAAATATTGAAGTAATATCTGGAGAACTATATGTTAGTATACCTACAGACATCCTAGACAAAATTTGAAAAATAATTCTACAAAAAATCCATTGCGGAATTTTTAGAGTTAAGAATTAAAAAATATGAGATACTGGAATTCATGTTCAAAATTCTTCTTGGATTTCTCCAAGAATTACTTTGGAATTTTGTTCGAGAATTACTTCAAGAATAGCCGTATAGTTTGTTACCGCGATCACGTTTCGAAGTGAAACAATCAGTGTTCTCGGTTGGATTAGGAACGATACAACTTTATTAACTTCGACGACTATAACAAAACGATATTCGATGCAATGTCGACTGGTGTTTATTCGATAGTGTACTGAATTGATTAAACCTATTCTTATCGGTTTTATTCTGTTAAGCTATGATATGAGTAGGTACAAAATTAATAGAGGAAAGGCTTATATGATGTAAGGGCTTGTAAGATGGAACAGCTCCACTTTTGACATTCACAGCAACAACACTATCGCGCTGACAAGTGTGAACCTCATTTTTTACTATTCTTCAATTTTCATTTGCTTTTGGAGTGAATACACTCATTCGATTTAGCTCTTCCAGGTTTCAATGTTCGAAAGTGTTGGCATAATTAGAATAGCAATTATTTCTTGTGTTTAGTAAGTGGAAATTTCCCATCGATATCAAAAGGTTAACATTTGTGTTGGCTAGCATTTATGGTGTATTTTTATGATCCAAAGGTATTTCCAAACAAATAATAAAGTGAAACAATTGTTTGATGTTAATGAACACTGTTAGGCTTGTAATATGGAATACATTTTTTTTTCGTTTTGAAACATATGAATGATATTTTTTATGTTTGGAAATTCCATGGAATCAACAATAAATTGAAATAAAACAATACATATTTTTAAATTGCAATTTTCGATGGATTTCGAAAATAGGCCATAACTTTTTTTTTGATGACTATAAATAATCAGTTCCCTGAGCAAAGTTGGGCCTTTTAGTTCTTTTTTCGGAAGATGTCTTTGGATCCATGAAAAATAAAAATTATACATGTTACGAGCAAAACACGGATCGTGTTCCATTTTACAAGCCTTTCCTATACAAGTTCGGGAATTGCCAATAACGATCGGCAGATCATGATCGGTAGATGCGACGGACAGATAAGAATAGGGCGTAAGAGACAAGAAAGAGTGCACTACTGACTGATAATTCGAGCAGATGGAACTTTCCGTAAATTACGTTGTGTCTTAACATAGTTTATGTGTAGGTTTTTCAGGTATCCTCAAGGAATTCCTTCAAAATCACAAAACTTTACAAGATCAGGGATTATTCTAAACATTTCATCACAAGAAAGTTTTGAAACACTGCCGATGCAATGCCAGAAAAAATCCCTCAGAGAAACCCTGGAGGAATGCACAAACGTCTGAAGAATACCTATAAAAACACCAGAAGGAATATCTAAAGGAATTTCTAAGAATCTTTGAGAAATTCTATAAAATTTTCTTCAAAAATCATCTAAAAAAAATGTATAGAGAAATAATTTGGTGGCACACATACAAACAGACTTTCAGACTGTGATCTGTCACGGTAGAGTCAGTATCAATTTTTTTATTTTGCATTGTGGGCCTTAAAAAGCTCACTGAAAGTAGGATAGAGAGAAATCAGTATTATTTGATTTTGAGAGCAAAACTCTGCCAATTCCATACTGATATGGCTTTTGTGGCCATCCACAAAAACAACTACGGAAAACTCAGTTTTATTTGCAACCAGCCATTTGATAAGATCATTTGTAACATACTCGTAGAATGTTTTGGATGTTTGCCATCCCTCATCTGACACACCCACTGACCAACCTTTAGGAATGCTTTCCACAATTTCTCGACTGATCCGTTTTCCCGGAAATAAAATCATTGGGGGAGTCAATTCACCATCAGCGTTACTTCCGAAAAGAGCGGTAAAACTTTCCTTGTCGGAGTTATTATTCACAATGTAAGCGTTCTCAGCATCACGCTCACAAAGGGCTTTGAATCCTTTGGGTATCAATTGGAATCCTGATTCATCAAAGTTGAAGATTCGTTTTGGGTAATCGAAAATTGATAGATCGACACCCTCTTCCTTTAAAATATCTTCCACTTCCAAAAACCACATGCGAATCAGTTCCTCAGTCACCTTCGCTCCAGATCTTGAGAGATTGGTGGTAAACTTTTTTTTGATTGATGGGTGTCTTTGTAGAAAGCGGCGCGCCCAATTTTTACCTGCGGAATTAATAAAAATATACTTTGGTTAAAATTCATTGCACTGAGCTTTTCAATTATGGAACTTACTGGGAAATGACGACGGTAAATTTCGAGTTGGTCTGATCTTATCGGCGTAATCCTTCACAGCGTGTGTTAGATCGGTTTTGCTGATTGGGAACCCAGCTTTGGACATATAAATTATCCACTGTTCAAAGCGAGCTTCTTCATCCGGTCGCAACAACGTAAGAGGACCAGGTTTTTGGTTCTTCGGAGGAGTCTTCATATAACGCTGTACTGTAGAAAACGGAACCTCATAATGCTTTGCCGCTCTACGAATCTTTCCCGTCCTTCGCGCTTCAGAAACCGCATTTTCCAAAGCCTCAGCACAATACTGCTTCCGTTTTCGGTTCTGTTGAAGGTTCCTAACCAAAGTGTTGCGCATAACATAATCAATATTGGATTGAATAAGGAGTGTATCGAAAAGTAGTTATAAACTTACAAATAATAAAATAGGCATGAAAACATGGTTAAAATTAACATACTATTTCAGTTTATTATAGCTTAACATGTTTACAAAAGATCCAAACGGAAAAACTAGTCATCATGTTCATTTCTGTAGAATGCCCGTACCTTTGATTTGACACCTGCCATCAAATTCTGCACAGTGACCTTTGTGCACTTCCTGGATGCCGCTGCCCAATTTTTCTTAAAATCGGTCATGTTTTGGGACACTGTACCATCCTTCTTAAATATACGCTTGACTATTGCCCAATAGCGTTCGATCGGTCGCAACTGGGGACAGTTTGGTGGGTTGATGTCTTTTTCTACGAACTTGATGTTATTCTCCGTCAGCCACTGTAGAGTGGATTTGGCGTAATGTGCCGATGCCAAATCTGGCCAGAAGAGAGGAGGGGACTGGTGCTTTCTATACAATGGTAGCAACCTGTTCTTCAAACATTCCTTTTGATAAATCTCAGCATTTATAGTTCCTTTTGTATAGAAAATTGAAGAACGCAAGCCACATGTGCAAATAGCTTGCCAAATGAGCACCTTCTGACCGAATTTCTCCATCGCAACAGTCGTATCTGCGGTTGGCACACGTTCCCCAACAGATTTAGTATAAAACTGCGGCCCCGGTAGCGTTCTTGAATCTTCTTTAACGTATGTTTCGTCATCCATCAAAATGCACTGGTCGACATTGTCCAAAATGCAGCTGTACAGCTTTCGAGCCCTGGTTTTGGCACGAGACTTTTGTTCCGGAGTTTGTTTGGGCACTTTCTGCTTTTTGTACGTCTTCAAGTCATTCCTGCGCTTGATTCGTTGAATCATTCCGATGCTGGTCCTGAACTTCTTGGCTAGATCGCGAGTAGAGGCAGATTTGTTCCGTTGAATATAATCCACAACTTTTTGGTCCAAATCGGGGCTGCTGGAGCCGGGTTTCTGGCCACTTCTTGGTAAATCCTTGAGGGAGCACTCCTTACCAAACTTTTCGATGATGCGTTTTACACTTGCCGGGTGAACATTTACTCTTTTCGCAATCTGGTTGTAAGTAACACTTTTTCGGTGCACCAAGTGTGCAGAATTTTCTTTTAGTCTCAAATTCAATTCGCGACATTTTGAATACAACTTTATCAACGGAAATGAATGAACCGAATAATCATTTTTGACATGTAAACAAAGCAAATGGCACTTACACGCTAAAAATATATACAGTAGTTTATGCGTAATAACGCATCGAATGTTTATAACTACTTTTCGATACACTCCTTATCAATGACCCATAATTGTAGGAAAGTAATTTTTTCCGGTCCCAATTAATCAATGACCCATAATTGTAGGAAAGTAATTTTTCGGTCCCAATTATGGATCGCCTGTATTGTTTATATCCAGCACTAAACATTTCTAATGACTGAAAATTGATTCAATTGCAATAAACATACCTTGATCGTGGTGTCCGTGCCATTTTCTGGGATTAAATCGATAATAATATCACTTTTCAAGCTTCTATGCAAAAGTCACACTGCTAATGCTGCTTGCGTAAAACGATGACATTTCGACAGTTTTTCGACATCAACATTACACGGTCATAAAAAATCGTCATTTTTAGGTAAAAAGACAATGCAAGTGTGTCTAAAGCAAGAAAACATTTAATATTTGGAGGGAAAAATATGAGTTGATCCATTCCAAATTGCTTTAACTTGATATTAATCATAAAAGACAAAAGTGACTCATAATTGTGGGTGACCCATAATTGTGGGGGGAGTGTAGTATTGATAAGAAATTGGATCCTAAACTGTATTCATCTTATAAATTTGAGGTTTTGAGTCGACAAGCAATTGCCAAAAATCTTAAAAATCTTGGTTTTTTTTTTAAATCTTTACATACAGATATCTGTATGAAAAAAATGAAAAAATATCTGTGTCAATCTAGATAAATCTGTGCATGTGGCAACCCTGGTTACATGCGAGAAGATACGTTCGTTGTTTGCACGCATGCAGAGCAAACACAACCGTTCCAACCTCCCCGCATGCCGAAGGTATTTCCATATTGACGAACACCAACGACGATGACGTCGCTGAGCTGCTGGTCAGTCAGTCGGCTCATTTTATGCGTTTTTAATTGTATCTCTAATGTCTGCTCCATCACCGTCATGTTGCTGGGTCGGACCGTGCGCAAAAGCAAACAGACCATAGCGAAATCAATCATTTTAGAGCTGCCTTAATGCCTACCGCTTGGCCAGAGTACCTACGGATATTCCGGCCTAGGTTCTGCGTGGCTCATTCGGTCGTAATTAACCTGACATGTTTTGTATTCACAATAACAACACAAACATGCGATCATCGAGTCGGCCGAGCGCGTGGCGGCATCTTGCACACTCAGACACCTATCCTTCTGCTGTTGTCGGAAAGGTGGCACTGACTGGCGCGGTAGCGACGGCAACCGGTCGAAGGCGTCGGCGTTTCTCTCTATTCCACTAACCAACCTCCCACTAGTGTGCGATCGCGCTTCGCCTCCACGGTTGACAGTGCACATAATTAGCGTTCTTCGAGAAAAGCTGCGCACCAATCAGCAGCGAACCGATCAAACGCTCACACCGCACCACAATGCCAAGAGTTCCAATGCCTACAAACGGAACGAAATTGAAAAGAGAAAAACACCTAAACCTAGAAGCAAATCCATTTTATGGCCAACCAATTTCACACGCCCGGTAAGCTGCTTACGGAATTTTAATCACCAACGCGCCGAACACATTCAACTTGTACGCAACTTGCTCCTGCCAAATAAACAACCTGATGACTTCAACGGTATCCCGTCGCTCGCTCGCGTCTCTGCGGCGGCTTCCATTGTGGGGCTATAAAACACTGGCAGGCACGCACACACATTCATTCCGTGGTGGTGAAACATAATTGAATTGAATTATCTAAATGAAGTGGAGTTTTTCGCCTTCGTCTGTACCCCTCTAACGCGCCATTCGTAAGCGATTGCAATTCGAATTTATTGCAGTTTCAACTCATGGGCGTACGTAGGAAGGGGCTGAATTTTGATTTTGTGGTTTTTATTTGTAATCAATGCAGATTGAAGGCTATTTTATAAATTACGATCCACATGATTGAAGCGGCTTCAAATGAGGTACTAATGAGAATGGGATTGAAATTTACTTCAGACAAACTGCTTTAACTTCGAATGTGAATTACACAAATTTAGTGATTGCATTACTCTTATTATTCAACATATCGATCTGCTTGAACAAGAGACTGAAAAAGGAACTAGTAAACCGGTAATCATTAATCTAGCTTGTTGTTTTAATTAAGCTTATTCAACGCAACAGTAGTATTTCTGGCACGAGGATTTGGGCACAAACAGCATGGCTACTATCTTACACTGCGAAAAACAGTGTTGCTGAATTCGCAGTTGCGTGATCACGGCGAAAGTTGCTCAATTGTTTAAGGCTCAATTAACGTTGATGTATTTTTTAGAATTTCAAAAGCAGTGTTTGACATCGTATCATATTGAAAATAAAAAGCGCTGGCGTCATTTTGCGTAGACGAGTTGAAGGAGCTGAATGCTGCTAGCATTTTAACGTATCGTAGTGATGCGGTACCAAAATCTGCTTATGAAATTTTAGGGAAAAAAAACATCAAAGTAATACAGGGCCTAAATTTGGAGATAACGTTTACATTTGACGTTTGAGTGAAGAACAATTATTGGCAAAGTTGTACACGTAAAAAAAGCAAGTTTTTGTTTACATTACCAAAAACTTATGAAACAAATGCTTATCTTACTTCATGAGTTAATAACACTTATTCATGGTTTCATGATAGAAAATACCTTCACACTTACAATTCTAAGCCGAGTCTTGACCTATGGGCTTCGATCGCGGCTTTTTTATGATAACCGATCATCTCGGTTTGGGTTGACCTGGAAACTCATATAGTTAGCTGGGAACCTCGGCACGAGCAAACTGATTTATCGTTTGAAATTCGAAACAAACAGAAATGAGGTGAACCGAGATTTCAGTTAAATTGTATGTAAATATTCAAATTTTCAATTAGATTTTCATGGAAATATTGAATATTTCATGCCTATAGGCAATACCCTGCAAAGATGGTGTTTGCGTCGAATCAAATTGCTCAAAAAATTGGTTTGTTTGGAAAAAGTTGAAACTTCGGAGAACCAATCGTGTACGTGAGACTGATTTAAAAAATTAACAGTTTGAGGGGACTCCAAATCGGTATCATGATCATCCAGAAAGGTCTTTGTTTCTCTTAGAAATATTCTTCAAGCATTTGAACTAGGTTTTCACAAAGTCTGATGATTTCTGCGATTTTGGTTTGCTATAGTGACACATCCGCCGTCAACCGGAGAATTCCCAGAAAAACGCATCTTTTAATTTTGCCAAGAGAAGAGGGTTGTGGAACAGATGAATTATTCATTCATCTGTTCCATAACCCGAGCAGGAACGAATAACTTGATAACTGGCCTTGGTATTTAAAAGGTCAGACTAAGAGGTAAAATACCTGAGGATAATGCCATAAAATTGTTCCCACAATGTTATGCGAATACCAAATTGAGGCAAGACTATGCCAAAATAGTACCTCTCAGGTATTTTCAGGTATTCGAAATAACAAGTTTAGTTATTGGAGAGATATTTTGCTTGCAATTCTTAGGTATTTTGTTTGGGTATTTTACCTCTTAATCTTAGCTCTTGCATACCAAGGCCAGTTATCAAGTTCAAAATTAGGTATTCATATGTTGATGTCTCCTACTCGGGAACTGGAGCTTGCCATTCAGCAGGTTAAACAAATTCATCAGCATCGAATTTTAACATTTTGGGTACCGGTGCATCGGTATGAAGGTCTAAACTGACCAATATGTACCGGAAAGTGCCTGAACAATGTGCCTTTACATTGACTTGAAATGGCTGTACCTTGATCGGCATTTTGGAATCGCGCAGTCGTAAAACACTCTATCCGGATCAAAATTTTGATTCCGGATATGATTCTTAAAATGCTGCTGCAGCTTTTTCACATATCCTCCAACTATTTATCGACAGAAGAAACCTATTGTGCTTGGCTTTTCCAGCTAAATTGGAACAGATAAGCAATTTAACTTGCACTTACTAAAAATATTGTGCAGTGTTACGCGCTCCTGCTGCATTTTATCGAGAAGTTGCTCCATTTTCACCGTTTATTCACCGTTTTTCATCGTTCCAAAAACAACATACTCAGAAACAAATAATTAATTTTAACAAGCGCATAAAATTTCCCTTCATTTAATTCCAAGCCAAACGAGGCGTAAACAACGAAATTGTTTGCAATCTTTCAATCTCTATACAACAATGTTTGCAATCTTTCATACAACAGGCTAGATTCAGGCGTTATCGGGTTAAAATTTACATGAAACATCCCATTATTTTCTGCCAAATCTAGCATTCCCTTTATGTGCATTAAATATCGCAGAAAATTCAATGTTTCTTTTTGTCTGTGTACGACTTACTCCAATTGCGAATGAAACAAATATAGCGCAAGGGCGGTTGACAGATAAAAAGCCGAGCCTCGGCTTACAACACTGCTAAACCGATATTTCGGCATGATAGGCAGCTGAGATCGATTGAATTTTGGTCAAAGTTTTTGCTCGACTCCTCGTTATTTCAATTTTAAGTGGTGCTGAGATTCGGTATCGATCGATTGTTTGCCGAGTTATCAGTTAAATATGAAAATGCCGAGTGAATTCAGCTAAATGTTAAACCGAGCCTGTGGATAACTTTTAAGTGTGTATGCGAGCGAACTTTGAAAGTGTTGTGTAATCAGGCTCACCGATCATTCATTGATTCAAGAATAAAATAGGAAAGTAAGTTCCCCCTTCATGTCTTATCACAGCTTTCCCATGAACACCAGGGTTACATCCTGAACTTAGTTTGTAAAGTAAGATAATGTTTTTTTGTTTACATTTAGAGTTGGTAAAATAGATTTGCCAGATACATGATTGAGTTTTCAGTCTATGAATCATATGTTCAACCCAAATGAGCCTTTTCATGCAACGCAAAACTTCTATGTTCTATTTCAAATAAACAAGAATGGACTCCATAATGTATTTAGATCCCCTGGAGGATGTTTTGACCGGACACTTGGAGAACGACGCAACAGAAGACGTAATTTTTCGACAGGACAAGGCCTCGATCCATGTTGCCAAGCATTCTAAAGCATAGTTCGGTGAAAAACGCAATCCCCTACTTGTATGGCCAAAGTGCAGTCCTTACTGTAGCCACATCAAGAACCGCTGGGGCATCCAAGCTGGGATAGAGTATGCAAATGGGCGACAATATGATAGTGTTTTCAGTCTAGAGGCCGCAGTTAAAAAGTGCTGGGCCGAAAACGACAGGGCAACACTGCACAAGCCGTCCAATTCGATGTCAAATTGGTTTTTGAAGTTATTCGAAATGGGAGCGGCCAAAAGATATACTAGCTATTGATATACCTTGAAATTTGTCACGCAAGAGTACTTTATTCCATATTTTCATCGTTGAGGCAAAACCAATGTCTAACCTTTTTTTTTCTTTTATTATATTGAATAAATTTGATTTTTTAAATATCTTGAGATAAAGGCTCATAACCATGAATCAGGACTTCTTTTCTCATAGTAATACAAGGTAAACTTCAAACCTTTTATATGGAGTAAGTTTTCAACCGATTATGTTCATTTATTATATATTAATTTAATTAAATACTATAAGTACTACAAAAATATGAAAATTTGCATCCATCTTGTTCTTGTTTGGACAATGTTAACTTTTATTCAAATGCCTGATGATATTGTGAGTTTCTCTATTATTAATCATGTTATTATTTTTATCAACATGCAACCCTTTTTGTGAACAGCAATTTCTGCTAGCACAAAAGATGTGAATAGAAAATATTGATAAGAGCACGGAAGGCTGTGACATTGAATAGTTGACACTAAGCGGAGGGTATACGGAAGTCGGCATGTGATCGAGTAAACAATCTCTTACTGGGTTAGCTACACTGAAAAAAAATCTTGCAGTAAAAACTACCATTTTACCCGACTGTCTATTTTCAAAACTTCCATGAAATTGATGCGATTTATAATTTTCGGAAAGCATGAGTAGCTGATAAATCATATATTTTTCAGTGAATCCTAGATGTCGATAATTATTTTTCACTTACTTTTTTACACCTGAAAATGCACCAGTTTTCATGTTTGTTTTATTCTGACATTATAACTCGTTAAAAAGCCAATTTTTCGTCATGTTATGACACCTCGTTTTTTACTCCTCGGTTTTTGCTCCTCGTGTAAGATCTCGGTAGCATATTTACAGTGAAAAATGTGACATGAGAAAATATTTTCGTTGAATTTTGGAGAGAGATATTTTTGCATATGCAAGAGAGAGGATAGTGAATTATCGGCGAAAAAAGAGAGATGAACATGTGAACGGTTCGCTACTCATCGACAACCTGCTTGAGAGAGAACATGGTTTTCACGCAACTGAGTGAGAATTTCGATTTCTGTTTGTGGTATATTTGACAGACCTCATGTTGATATCAACCCCGCCATGGATGACTTCAATCGCGCGCATGGTAAAATCAATTAATTGTATTACGCAGAGTGAAGCTAAAAATCAAGTGGATGCCGTATATACGGGCTTGAAGGCCACTGTTGACGTCATTGATCACAGAATACTTCTGTGCAAACTCTTCCGTCTAGGTGCATCAAAGTGACTTGTGGTATGGCTACTTGACGGGTCGTGTTCTGAGCGTAAAACTTGATTCAGCTGTTTCCAGTACGTTTAATAATAATTCAGGCGTCCAACAAAGCAGTAACCTATGGCCCGTGCTATTTGCGTTGTTCTTTAACGATGCTGCTTTGTTGCTAGGATCGAAAATTTATCTGGTGGTGCCCAGGTAACCAATAAGCAGTTCCAAAGCATCTTTACGGCAGCCTTCCCTAAATCACCTTAAATGCAACATAAATGCCGCATTTGGCCCAATATACGGCTGCTTTACTGCAATGGTATAATATGATAATGCTTCATTAATTCTATTTTGCATCCGAAATGCTTATTACAGGCTACAAGCATTTAAATAGCATTTGAAATGCAACTTTGCAACAGATGTTGTTATAATGCTGATATAATGCTTGTAACATCTGAAATGCAGATTTAGGGTTAATTTACTGCATATGCTAATGCTTACCTTGGGGAGGTCTATTGTGCACTGCTACCGGCTTCAGGAGCTTCTAGACATGTTTTCGATCTGGTGTAAGATGAATAAACTCGTGATAAGCATTACTAAATGTGTTGCTATCACTTTCGCCCGATCAATGCGTCCCATCACTTTTAATTACCAAATTGATGGGAATGTCCTCGAGCGCGTTGATCAGGTCAGTGCTTTTGGTGTGACACTGGACGAAAAATTTACATTTAATCAGCACATCAGCACCATCATCAAGAAAGCTTCACGACAATTGGGATTTATCACTAAAATCTCCCGTGATTTCACCGATCCTCCCTCCGTATCCCGAACGCTGCACCGTCGCCAAAATATTCAACAAGCTACCCTTATTGCAAAGATAGTGAACGGTCAAATTGATGCACCTGCACTTCTGTCTTGCATTTACTTTCCAGAGGGAAGACAACTTAGATCATCATCTCTACTGCTGACCAGATTCCATCGGACTTCTTACGGGTTTAATGAGTTAATGACATCATGTGTTCGTACCTTTTCGTTGGTTGACGACCTCTTCGACTTTGGAGAATCTTCTCGATCTTTAAAAAATCGAATAACTGCTTTAAGACTGCTATAATCTAGGCTACAATAGTTTCAATACATTCATGTAGACTACTGTCAGATTAATTAAACAAAATAAATAAATAAATAAATAAACGCTTTTATAGTAAGGTGTAAATTTTTGGTGTTTGCGATTAATTTAACCCTCGAAATTGTAGTTTCTACAGCCGAGTTTTTTGTGTGTAGGTTTAAAAGACCAATAGTAAAAGTATCTGTTTACTTTTGGTGTTTAGGTCCTAAGTATGAATTACTCGAGATTTGTTTGTATCAGACCTCATACCATATTTTAAAAGGGCATTGATTCAGCCTATGCTTTCGAATGGTTTAATTGAATCTAACATCCACTATCCAGTAATCCGAGAATTGACTAATGAAGGCATCATAAGTCCGAAAGTTAAGATTTGTTAGCTCCACTGCATTTTTGGGAACACATTTTTGAACATCAAGAAATGACGCTTATTCCGAAGGTTATTTCACTACGATATAACAAGATATACACAGATACAGAGAAACATTGAATTTTCTGCGTTATCTAATGCACACAAATGAAATGCTAAATTTGGCAGCTAATAATGATATATTCATGTGAATTTAAGCCAGGTAACGCCTCAATCTAGCCTATTGTATGAAAGATGGCAAAGATTGTTGTATGGCGCATGAAAGATTGCAAACATTTTCGTTGTTTACGCCTCCTTTGGCTTCGAATTAAACGAGGGGAAATTATACGCGCTTGCTAAAATTAATGTTTTGTTTCTGTGTTGCACTTCCGGAGTATTAGATTAGAATATTAGAGTCTATTTCATACCATTTGATTATTGATAGATAGATCTTAACTACAAACTCAGTTCTGATTTTCAAGTTCGAAATTTGCTACAAAACTCTCAACAGCAGATCAAACTTGATACAGTGAGTTCGATAATTCCCTACCGAGCTCAGTACTATAAATAAAGTAGGTACATCTTGCTTTCAAATGTGCATATCCATAAAAGTTGAGTGGAAGGAGACTGTTCCTAAACAATTAGATGAACTATCATATTTTTTCTTCAATCAGAATACGAACACGATTATAATTACCATGAACAGATTCCCAACATGTAATTATTAAAAGTTCTTGATTTCTTCCCGAAAGTAGAATCATTAAAAAAGAAACCAAATTTGAAGGCCACTCATACGCATAGACCACTTTGTTTTGGTTCGTAATGACTGTCATGCAACTTCAAAAGAAGATCGAATAAAAACTTTGCTACTTTCTCCTTGAAAAAAAAAACGAAATTGGCGAAAAATAGATTAAAATGGCAATATTACCATTCCATTCTCAAATGTTTGTTAAAATAAGAACGTTTGTCAAAATGAGAACAAATATTCATTCAAATGAGATTATCAATAATAAATAAATCAGAATTATCTTCTCATAAATGACGAGTCGTGACGACTAAATTATATATTCCATCCTCATATCATTTGATTCAAGAAGTTGATTAATTAATATATTATTCAATGTTCTACGCGTACTTTGTGTTAAATCTTGATGATATTCTCTATCGATTGTTCATCCCTTCGTCTGACATGTATAAACACAGAATTCATAATCCCAGACGAGCGGGTGTTGAGCGGGTGTTTCGATTAAGTCATCATCGCCCGTCACTCCCAGCGCAATTCGACATCGCCAATCATTATCACCACCGAATGCCGATATCCAACCGGTAAACACCCTTCGGACCGTAAGTTGTTCCATTAGTCACCGTGAGTGACCCTCTCCTACTTACTGCATACGCCTCTGGCAGTCACGCCACTTCATCGAAAACCGTATGCGGTCGAACTACCGATTACACCTCTCCTCAGCGGACCCCATGGGACGCAGGAAATGATAGGAAAATTGGCCAGAAAATAACAGACCCATCAAAGTAGGCACAATACAAAAACTGAAATCGGCAAACAAGAGGAAAAACGGCTGACGTTAACTGCCGCGCCGCCGCTCAGTGCCACGCCGGAGCGATTCATCAGCGCGCCCGCAGATGATATGATTATTTTAATTGAATTAACTTTTGCCATTTTCACATGGCTCCACGGCGTTGCTTTTTTTTTGCAACCCCCCAAGTCTCCGCTATATTTATATACCCACAGCAAGTTGGAGCAAACGTGCTAATTCCTATCGAGTTAATTAAAACGTAATTAGCGTGAACTTTGCCTGTGTCTAGGAGCGAGACTATACGGGTTTCGAGTACCGTAAAACAACGGAAATGGGCGTAAAGGTCAACCGGAGTCTTGGTCGATCCGGCTATGGTCAGAAAAGCCCTTATCCCAGCGAAGAGATGTGTTGATTTCCTTTTAATTGGACTACTATTTACCAACTACTACGAACCGAAAAGCGGCTGCCCTAAGTGGTACTATCGTGTTCACACTTCAACGCTATCGCCCCGACGACGAATGCGACGACAACGATGGCGACGACGGCGGGAGGATTTGATTGAGCGAACGATTCATGAAAGTTGTAAATTATCTAGAAAATGAACTTCCATTAAAAATCATTTACGCAGGCAACCCTTTTAGGAGCGGGAGGCAGGGTCGCCATAGTCATCGTCATCATCGCCGTGTATCGTTATATTATTACCATTAATAAGAAGCTTTCGCTTGTTTTATGCCTGCTTCGTGCCTCGTCCCCCCATCCGACATCGAATCGACTCGACTTGACTGCACACTTGTCCGGCTGCATAGTCGAAGTATATGCACTTACATCACTCACCATCACCACACACCACCTTGCTTGCTATTTCGCCGCTGTGCCGTATAGAGCTGTAATATATTTGCCGTAATGATATATAATTATTTAATTATGGGTACCTTTAGCAGAATGTGGATGGAAACAAGCGCGCGGAAAACGCTGCTCCTAATGCCGCTGTTAAACATCGATTACATCGTTTTCGCCGATGTTTTTCTCCGATTTTCCGTTTCTCTCATTAGCTCCGATTTCCCAAATCGGAGGTTATTTCGCAACCCAACTCTGTGTCTCGTTTTGGCAATCCAGCACCTGCCGCTGACAACCATCGTCACATCACTAACCGAAATCCTTTATTTTTTCTTTTACCTTTCAGACTACCTCATCCCGTTCCGCAAATCGAAACGCGTCCGGACGGCATTCTCACCCTCGCAACTGCTGAAACTGGAACACGCCTTCGAGAGCAACCATTACGTGGTCGGTGCGGAGCGCAAGCAGTTGGCCCAGAATCTCAACCTCTCCGAAACGCAGGTAATTATCGGGACATTGAGTTGATGTTGAATTAAAGTGTCCTTCGCCCTCCCCTTCCTGACTCTTAATCGAATTGTTATCGTTTTAAATTGCGGGTGTTGTCCACTTCGAGGGGCCTTGCTATCTCGTTTACTTCTTTCCAATACAGTGACGAAGCTGGGTTAATAAGAATGGTTAACTTATATAAACACAAACGGAAATTTATTCGAGTTATAACTGGTATCCTAGGAATTTTTGGTACAGCTAACATCTTGAGAGTTATCTTGGAAAATTAAGATTTGTGAGTTGGAAAAAAAAAACGAAAGCGATGTTCAATTCGAACAACGCTTTCCATCATATAGACTGTTTTGAAAAATATAAATACACTTTCTTTCTCAAATAAAAAACACCATACCGTGAACATAGTAAATAACTATGTTTTCTTTTCATCTTCATTTCAATTTGCTTCTTCTTAGGGTCGGCGAGTTCTCTGACTTTTTCCTTAACACTACTCTTATGCTTCTGCATAGTGCTTTCTCCTAACATTTTCACTACGTTTGGCCAATCTTTCTTAAATTTTTCAAAAGTTTCGATAGGGTAAACCTCTGGGCATTTTGGTGGATTGTACCAATCTAGTGTATATTTATAGTAATGGCAGGAAGCAAGATCAGGCCAAAAGATCAAGGGCAGCAACCTTTTTTGCAGACACTCCTTCACGTACATTTAACCATTCATTATGCCTGTTGTAATGAATGGACGAGATATTTTTCCAAATCCGCATATGGCCTGTCACACCATTACCTTCTTGTCGAATTTTTTGGTGTAAATGGCTTTCACTAATCCAGGAAAACCTTTTCTTTTCGGCGAGGGATAAAACTTTGGCTCTGCAAACATCAGCTTAATTTGGATGTAAACAACAGGACGCAGCCAAAAGTTGGTTGAATACTGCACGCATTTTGAATTGAAGGTTAATCATTAGTGTATTTATAATTATCGGAACAGTGTATAGGTAATCGAAAACGTTCATAAACCCGATAATTATGATTTACACGAATTTAAACAACGATTGAATTTTACACATAGTATATTTTCAGGGGCAAAAAGTTTACACGATTGGAACATGAATTTAATGCAACGTGTACTAAGCATGTTGAGTTGCACACAGAAATTAAAAATCCATATGTACTTTAACAATTCAAAGAAAAGGATCATTATATTTCTCGAGTACTTTTTCAAACAAGCGTACTTGGTTTTGTAAATAAAGAGAGGAAGTAAAGGCTCGAACGCAGTGATAACGGAAGCGGAAGAGCCCAATCTGATTGAACCTGCTTGCCGGATAGAAAACTCATTAAAGTTGATTCCAATTGGAAATATCGACGTCATTTGCGACAACTGTCAAACTTGCCGTTTCCGTCCACATTACGTTTGGGCCTTAAGATTCAAACGTTAAATTCTAGAAACCCTTAGCACTTTCCTGCAAACTAGGACCACCGACACAAGGGATAACATTTCCCTAACATGATGGTGATGCTACTTTTCGTGAGGTGCTGAGCGTTTTGAGAAATTTACTTTTGAATCTTTCTTCCCCTCATTGTTTACAAAACCAGGTTTGTCTGTCTGAAATAATGCTCGATATTTGTCGAGACAAGATCAGGATGCTTGTTTCAATTAACTAACGGAATTCCGCAACACTAGAGAAAAGTCAATATCATTTTCAATCTTCGAATTTGGATGGAAAAATTAGCAACAATGGAAATATACAAAATGTTTTTTGATAAACTATTTTATTTATTCCGCCAAAAACAATTTTATGAAATTCGCGGGTGACCTCCGAAAGAACTGCCGAAATCTCTTGAATCGCGCAATCGGTTATCTGGTGCTGGGAAGGCTGTGTCAAAAAGAGAGTTGGTCGCGAATGGTTTCCGGCACTGCAAAATCACAACCCGCAAGTGAACATCTGCATAATCGGGCACAGTTTTTATCCAAATCCTCGTATTTAATAGAACGGAATGGAAAATGTTTGCGGAAGGATGGAATGAATGAATGAATGAATCAAAGTTTTTCCGGCACTCAACGAATGGGCAATCGAATAAGCCCTGGTAATAAATAAGCAGTTCCAAAGCGTCTTTGCGTCAGCCTATCAAGCAATTAAGTCGCCTTAAATGCAACATAAATGCCACTTTTGGCCGAATATACGGCTGCTTTACTGCAATGCTTTGATAATGCTTCATTAGTGCTATTTTGCATTAGAAATGCTAATTACAGGCAACAAGCATTTAAATAGCATTTGAAATCCAACTTTATAAAACAGATAGCATTCAAGATGCTGATATAATGCTAATATAAAGCTTGTAGCATCTGAAATGCACATTAAATGTTGATTTACTACATATGCTAATGCGTATTGGTTACCTGGGAGGTGACTTGTCGGTGAATTCGACTGTGTGCCAAATATTCTTTTGAACTCGAAGAAACTGTGTCAATTCACGCACTTAATATCTTCGTACATTTGCTGTAGCTTTTTGCACGACCACACTCGAAAGACACGAAGACAAATATGGCTGACGTTGAACTATCCTGACGAGCGCTATCGCTCTTTCGTCAGGGCTTTTTCAAACGAAGTCGTGTAAATGTTTGTGCGACTTAGCTAAATGGTGGATAAATAGTGCTACGTTGTGATGAAATAAGTGATCATAGTTGAAAGAACATCTAAGTTTGCATTAATTTTTATTGCATGTTATTTACTATAAGCGCAGACAGATTTTCGACTTCATCGCATTTACCTGTGTAAAACATGGCTTCCCTCAAGATGTCAAGTAGCAATTAGCTAACAGATGGCGCCACAGATTGGTTTTTATTGGTAAGGGAAAAATGTGTTGCCAGTAGTTTAACTGCCAGCTTTAATTTAGCAATAAGTTGACTAGGCTACTATGCTAGATGGAATTTTACTCAACAAATTTGAATTCTTTTGTTCGAGCTTAAACGTCTGTCTGCGCTATAAGTGTACATTTGAAACAAGGCAACACGCTCTCATTTTACATTTATATTCAAATTATACTCAGGTTAATTTTAAGCGTTTTTTCTGTGCATGAATGAGCATGCAACACTCTATGAAGATATTCCAAGAGTTGATAGTACGACATGGCCGAGCATAATGGGCTTGAGTAGCCTTGATCCTCTGATCCTCAAATTAATGGGAGCTTTCATGTAAATTTAAGCCAGATATCGCTGGAATTAGGTCTGTTGTAAGAGAAGATTGCACACAATGAAAAATTGCCATCAATTTTGTTGTTTATGCCTTTTTGGCTTGCAATTAAACAAAGGGTTGTTTTACAAGTCTGTTAAAGTTCATTATGTAAATGACGAGCTACACAGAAAAAAATAATTAAATTTAACAAGCGCGTAAAATATTCCCTCGTTTAATTCCAAGCCGAACGATGCGTAAACAATGAAATTGTTCGCAATCTTTCATACAACAGGCGTTATCTGGCTAACATTCAGGTGAAATCTGGCTAAAGTTTCCATGAACTATCCCATTATTTTCCGCAAAATCTAGCGTTCCCTTTATGTGCATTAGATAACGCAGAAAATTCAAGGTTTCTTTTTATCTGTGTAGCCCAGGAGGCTAAAAGTCACCCAAATAAAGATTTAAAAAAAATCATTATGTTTGCAATGCGGGAATACCAAATGGAAAATGTCTGAAATTTTAAAATACACCGGGATTTTTTGTCATAACCATAGTTTGTAACCATAGTAACAGCTGTTTCAAATAAAATGATCTCATTAACGGAATGAAACAGTGTTTTTTTCTGCAAATCCAGCATTACTGAAGAAGATAGCTCTGTGTTCTATGGTTGCATCTGGAAGGCGCTCAAAGATTTGACTGGGAAAATCAGGGATCTAAGAGCCAGCCTTAGCTTTGAAGTCCTGAACATCGTTAGCTGCGGCTTGCACATCGTACACAATGCCTTCAAGGAAAGGCTCTGATAAACAGATAGGCATGGGGATCATTTTCTGCTGGTTTTGTTAAGCTTATTTAAAAACAATGCTTTCTGGCTACACGGATGTGGCAGGTAAGGTTTCGCGAATGAATTACTTTTGTGTTTACTTTACTTTACTAGAGCTTCTTAGGAGATCCTTAGGATTTTAGCATCGCTATTGTATGAATTACTGTAAATTTTTAAGCAAAGATTAACTTTCTTGCAATATTTTTTCTTTTTATATGCTACACGAGTTCCGCCAACCTGGGGTGGTAACACTGCTGTCGTTTTTGAAGTACCACACGCTCATTCGTATTTACCCAAAATTGCGTAACTTTTACCCATTTCCATAAAACAGGCTGAGACGTCAAACCATGGGTAAGCCGATTTATGAAAGTGGGTAAATCTCACTCTATTATTCATAAATCTGGTATATGTCTGTGCTTATACAATGGACGCATATTTTTTCTTGTTTTTCAAAGTTTTACAAGAAAAACAGTTATTACAGTGAACAGCATCGAAGCTTCCGAACGCTTCCCGAAAACATTTTCAATTTGATCCGGTAGCTGATCCAGAACTCAACTCGAGAGCACGTCGAAAGGATCGTTTGTGAGTGTATCCATTTTGTGCAGTCGTCGTCGGTTAGTACCCCGGGAGTGCGTATTTGCCACGGCCGTCATCCAGGATCTATTTGCTTACAGGTACATGGAAGAAAATTTTGAAATGTCGCAACTGATGGGCGGCGTGCTGATGGTGTCCGATCAGCGAAAGCTAACCAACCGCTTCCAGCAGAGAAGGTTCGAGGTGTTGGATTGATGGATAAAGATTTCCCGGAATGCGTGAGTGATGCGTACCAGCACCGGGTTCTGGACACCTTGATGAATGTTGCCGAAGATGAACTACTGGAGGAGAGCTACCCTTTATTGATCTCGCTGGCGGGTGTCGTAAACAATCGTGGGATTGAGCTCCTATCTGACCAACTCGCTCGCTATAGTATCACCGACAAACCGACATGAAACTAAAACTTCACTATTGATCAAGAATCCGTAACGACCGATTCAAATGTGCAGCGATCCCATCTGTCAAAACCTATAGAATCGTTTTATCTAGACCAAATTAATGTGCCCAGATTTACTCAGACATGAACCTTCTTATCAAGTGCTCAAGCGTGTTCGTGTCTTCAATAAACGATATCAGCGAACACGAAGATAGTTGTCAGTAATATAATTTGAACAGAAATATTAAGACATTTTATGTTCACATTCATGTCGGTTTGTCGGTGATAGTATATATGAATGTATGAATATTATAAATGTTTGATGAAAAGAATAAAAAATAAATAGCTTAACGATAGCAGCCAAGGATATTTTTTCATTTTAATATTTTACCCAATTTTCATGAAAACCACATTTTCTAATAATGAGTAGAACTAACCCAAAATCAGATAAATTTTGGATTTACTTAAATTTGGGTATAGATTTGGTTACCCAATTTAGAGTAGTTTCAATGAGCGTATTTGGGTAAATCCGAATGAGCGTGAGAGTTTAAGTCCATTTGTATAATAGACAAATATTTGTCACTGCAGTGGACAGAAACCTATTGTGCCACCTTACAGCAATAAAAAAGACATCAAGTGCATTAGACAATTTGTTTTAACAAACAAATGCTTTGCAAAAAATGAGTTGTTCTTTTTTAAACCCCTGTTAAATAGGCTTAATCTGAATGGTCGACGAATTGATGCAAACGATATTTTTGATTACCAGAATTACCTATGGAGAGCGTTAGTTTTTTATTCAGATTCATCAGTTTTTCCACTGAAATTTTACGAATTTCGATGGGTGGTAAATAAACAAAGAAGAGCGCTACAAATGTTGCCCATTTTGAAAAGATTTGTAGACGAAGTTGAAGTAGGAAGACAGTTGAAAGAAAGCTAAAGGAAAGTCATCCAAATTTCAAACGGAGCTTTTCGTCGGTATTCCGATTAAAAGTGTTCGCTGTTGTGGTTGATGCGGTTGACGATCAGAAGCTGGCACAAAAGCTAAATTTTGTCATCACGTCTGTAGCAATCGTCAAGTCCTTTCCGAATCTCCTAAAGAAAATGACAGTCAGAGCGATCAGATCAAAATCGATTGTAATAGAATTGACGGTGAGCAATTTTCTGCCATCCCTGGACATCGGTTTTGCCTCTAAATCGGCAATAAAGAAAGCGAGAGAATTTGCATAAATTTCTGACGAAGACGTTTTGGCATTTGATATTTTAACTGTGGTTTTTTGAAGAAACCACTCAACAAATCTCCATTAAGAGAATGTAGAGTGGATAGTAATGTTTGCTAGAATGAGAGATATGAAGAGAAAGTGTTGGAAAGTTCCGTCAGTGTATGGTTGATTGGAAATAGAACAGACGTAATGAAAATTGAGCGAAAAGACAAGGGTAAAGTAGTACTTTACCAAAGTTAAAGCCCCATAACCGCATAAACCCAAGTACGAGCGATGTGAAATCTTTGTAGTTTCTTAGGTTTATACTATTCAAGATTCAAAATGGCTATGCAAATAACGGGACGGTTGCAGTCACTATTTTATTCTAACAACCTTTAGCTTAAAAGCTAAATTTGCTCACCAACCATAAGTTTAAAATTTAACATTGCAGCATTCGTTTGATCAAAGTAACCTCTGAGTTTCGAAGTCAACGTTTGTTTTTGTTCCAAATACGTCTTTAGACCGCTCATTGTCGTGAATTTCTCAGTCATCATTCACGACAGGCTGAACCATCATCCACTTATCACCGAACTTCTTTTACTCGACTCTCGTTTCCAACACTCAGCAACAGGTAACAACAAACGTGTTTACGATTCTCAAACTTGAACGATAAGGTTCCTAGTTTCAAGTTCCTAATCAATCCTCGTTTAGTTCCTTTACCCGGAAAAATATTTTTTATGAAGTATCTTAAGATTTCCGGATTTTCCCCATATCAGAAGACTTCTAGTATTAGAATCTATCTACTTAGTATTTTCTCGCCTCAGCCGCGAGGCGACATCTGTTGGTAGACCGACACAAACAAGATGTAAACACGTCTTCCAATTTTCATTCACCTGCAACCAGGAACCGTTCGACTCCAGTCACCCGTTCCAGCGATTATTCCGGGCCTCCAACCACAATTCCGATCGCCATTAGAAGGGGGAGCCAACGAGAACGGATTATGACACCACTACTGTCACGCTCGCTTTTCGGTGTTTACCTGGCGCCGTCAAGTGTAACGGTACGACAAGCTTGCTGACACTCGTGTTTGACATGATTACGACAAATGGCGGCTTGCCGTCGCCACTTGAACTTGTTCTGAACAGTGCTCCCTCGTCATCAGAAAATACACGGTTTTCCGCCAATCTCCCTTCGGGTGGGGATGATAAAGATCAAACGAACCGTCGCGATGTCATCGGCTGCCATTTTTCCGAGCATGATTGCTATCGGTCTCCCTCCTCATGGGTAAAGACGAAATCAAATTCATAAAAATTATGGCGATGATAAACTATCAAGATGGCCGGATCCGATTGTGATTTTTACCGCGTGTAATTTCCTGCCGCCTCGGGCTCGAGGGGAACGATAATTGCCGAATTTCATCACGTTCCATCCCCCTTCACAGTTTTCATAAATCATGCCAATCACAAGGGCGGCGGAAGAACGGGAAGAACGCGACTGCAACGTTGTCACCACTTTGTTATACAAATATTGGCTTCTCTCATAATTCGTCCCTCTCATAATCTTCCCCCTAAAATATCGACTACCAGTCCGAACCTAACGAACTTTTGTCTCCTCTTTCTTTCCACCCCAGGTCAAAGTATGGTTCCAGAACCGGCGCACCAAGCACAAGCGCATGCAACAGGAGGAGGGCAAATCGGGCGAGTCCAGCGATCAGAACCGTTCGACCTCGAGTCCGGCGTCCGGCGGAAGCTGTCCGACGGAAGACGACGAGGATGAGTTCATCGATATGGACGACTGCCCGAGCGACGAGGAAAACATGCACCACAATGCGTGAGAGAGAGCATCTCCGCCGGAACTGTTGTCGCCGATGTAAGCTGTGCCAAATAGACTACCACTACCTACGACCTACGACCTACCCCCCGAACGGGCTTGATGATGATGGTGATGATGATGATTGATCGCCGGAGTGCGTGTCCCCTCGGATGGCTGGCTGTGTGCACCGTTGTAGATCTTAAATCGTTCAATTAAGAAATTAACAAAACAGCACAGGAAGGAAGGGAAAGAGCGATAGGAAGATGAGAATAGCATTTGTTTTTTAAACCGTTCCAGGGGCTGCAATTTGTACCAGTGATTGTTTTCTAGCTATGTAGGCATATTTGTTTAATTTTCCAATTCGAATATAAGCGAGAGATTTTATTTTATCATTGTTCTCGGTTAACAGTTTCCGTTGGCGCCGCGATAAGAAGCAGAGCGGTAAGACAAACCGATGCATGTAAGGATAGGAAATCTGTATTAAATGTGTATATAATGAGTACTTAATAGCTAAATAATAACAGGAGGCTTAAATTGACTGTAATTTAATTTTTATTCTGCTCATTTTAATGAACGATTGGTGCAACGTTCTTCCGCGCCGCTCTGGATGAGTTGGTAGATTAATTTATGTAAGCGTCGCCGGTCGGTTGGTCACAATCTGGAAGCTGGCCAACAGATGATGATGAATGTGTTGTAGATTTAAGTGTATCGTATATGATAAGTGGCGCGATGTCATGATGTATAAATGGAAGCAAATCATTTGTAAAGCAATTACCTACTACCTACTTGTAGAATGTTCATGGACGATGACCGGGAAGATAAATAGTGACATTGAAATAAACACAGTATTCCATATGAAATCGAAGTCTGATTGCTTTTGTTTGTCCGATGTGATGACAATCCAACAATAGATAAGGGATCTTAATGTCTTTGTTATTATAAAACGATCTACGTGATCTTTTGCTGTAATCATGAGTGTTTCTTATGGTTTGAGTACTACAAATTGCTGTCATTTGTTGTTTCCATTGTTTTATGCAGTTCCGCCGGAGCAAATTAATGTTTTTATTTCCCCTCAGACCAGTAAAACTGATTTCAAAAAGGCTGTTCCACACATAGCTCATTGCACGGAATGTATTAACCTCACTTTTTTGACAGTTCAGGGAGCTTGAGGTGGCGGATTCGTCCGTGCATTGACCTACCCCGCAGTTGGATGTTGTACAATACGAAAGTCCTTTCAGGGACAAATGACCCGAAGGGTTAAAGTTCTTCGCAAAAATAATAGAAGAAGAAGAAGAAGAAGTAAAGTCCTTGGTTCGAGTACTACTTTACCCATGCCCTTTCGTTCAATGTTCAATACTTCTATTCTACACGGAAACAAATCCGTTTCTGTTTTCACGAACAATAAGTCATGATACTAATGGTTGGCCCACAATTGATACGTTGCGGATGCGTTTGCGTGAATTTTACAGTTTTCCGGTCATAACTCTCTTTTTATTTTTTGAATTCGTGACTCTTATTCATGGTTTCATGATTGAAATGACAGATGCGAGTCATGAACTTAGGAAGTCTTGTTTTGCCTCTAATATTAAATTGTGTAATCAGCTTCATTAGTCAAGAGTCTTTTCAAGAATAACTATAACGTAGTCAGTACATCCACCAAGTACTCTCACAGCACTCTTCATCAACACTAGGTTCGAATCCTAATGATAGTTTTTTTTTTTATTTAATTCAGAGTCGATAAAGTAGATTTGGTAGATTCATGAATAAAGTGTTCAGTATCAGGAATTCAGCTCATGGTTTTGACCCGATTTATTCATGATTTCATTGCGGCGGGAAAATAGTTCATGATATCATGAATTTTGTTCATGGTGTATATTCATAACACGAAAACACAACATATTCATGAGATCATGACCTGTTTTTCTCGTTTAGAAGAACACATTATTTCCCGTGTATTTCCAACATACCGTACACTGACGGAACTTTCAACACTTTCTCTTCATATCTTTCATTCTAGCACACATTACTGTCCACTCTTGGTGCCTCGTGGTGATGAGCAAACATCTCCTTCTACTTCTAGGTAGTTTCAACTAAACTTTTGAAAAGATTCCTTTGGAAATTCTGCGAGGTCTTCTCCTGAACTTCAGAGAAGTTCTTTCCTGACATTTTTGAGAATTTTCTTCTTGAACGGGTAGGTATTGCCTTCTCCTGTTAGTTTCTTCCTGAAATTCTCAGAAGGTTTTTCTTGGTTTCTTATCTTTCTAAGCTCCGAGAAAAATGTTACGGTAACATTTGGAAAGTTATCTCCAGAATGTATCCTATATTTTCTTAGATTTGTTGGAAGTTTTTACTGTTTTTCTGAGAAGTCCTCTTCTGAACTATTAACATTGCACTGGAGGGTGTGATTTGAAGAGCTGGGATAGACACGAGTGGCATGATTTTCAGGAAGTCTGTCCAACTATTTGGCTTCGCTCATCACCATGAGGCACCAAGAGTGAACAACAATGTTTTTTGGCTAGAATGAAAGATGTGAAGAGAAAGTGTTGAAAGGTCCGTCAGAGTGCGGCAGGTAGGAAAATTAACAGATGTTTTTGAAAATTGAGCGAAAGGGCATGTATCCAATGGTACTCGAACCATGGACGTCAATCTGAGGTGATTTGTTTTGTTTTCAATTGTTCAGCCAATTTCCAAAAATCAATGAAAAACACGTATCAAGACAGACTCTTACTCGAAAAAATATGACAGACCAGTCACTAGTTTCCGAATAGTCGATTGAGTCAACCAACTAACCAATTCGACAAAAACTCGACATCTGTAATAGCAAATTAGACCTGTCGAGCAAAGTGACGGTCGAATTTCTATGATTGACCCCATAAGTAGATCGACACAAAAGTTTTAATTAAAATCCACATACAACTGCTATAGGAAGTATAGGCTTTTGAAGTGATTTTCACTTAATTTTCATGTAGCATCTAAGAGAAAATCACTAAAAGTGAAATGATACTTTTTCAGTAAGTTGTATTAC